>CM037159.1:13826010-14102825 GCA_020921065.1 Vaccinium darrowii | reverse complement strand
TCGTTACGAAGAGCAGTTTATTTTATTTTACTTTCATTCGTCATTCCTAATCTATTACATGGGAGAGGGAGAAATGAGACTCGATCCCGGACTGTTGTGCGGGGCGTCCAAGATCTCTACCACATGAGCTAGCTACCAACCACAACTTGTTAGATGGTGAACAAAACCCTTCCTCCTATTGGTTGAAATGCGTGAGTCATACTACAAAGTGATGGTATGCTTACCAAAAAGTGTATTGTATAGGTAAGCATGACATTACTTTGTGGTGGGACCCACACATTTTAGCCAATAAGATGAAGGGTTCTGTTCACCCTCCTTAAAAGAGAGTGAACAAAATTACACTCGCCATTATACGTAGACTTTTGTTACTGGAATTTAAATCAGAGTTAACATTGCTACGAATAGAATTTTGCACACGCAAACCCCATAAAACTATCAAGGATCAAAATGAAATGCATGCTAGAATGTGGGAACTACGGCTGTAATTCACTCTAGTATTAGTTATGCGCCATAAAAAAAGTCTAGGAACACAAGTCCGGACACACACCACATGCTAGCATTCAGCGCGGGTGCGTTCAGATTCATATTTAAAGTTTGAGTTCATAGCAGTGCTCGTGTCATAGACATAGGAACCGGCCCCACCTCCATAGATGGATTTCTACCAACTGTATTAACCAATTTGTTAACTGTACTAACTAATTTATGTCATGAAGGACGATTCAATACTCCAACCTGGGGTGCAAACCCCCCCCCAAAAAAAAATTATATGTACTTTTGAGAATATCGGATGTGCAACAATCCCTCAAGATCCATCCCGCATCAAACTTCACATCGTATTATATAAAAAGAGCACAACACAATAAAAACTCGATCATCGAGTCTAGAAAAACATGTGATACAATAAAAGCATTTCACTCGAACCACAAATACAAGAAAATTAGAAACATAAATACAATTGGTACAGTTTCCCCACACGTCGTAAAGTACAAGCATTACCTTTTATCCGGATTTAAGGTTTTCAGGGTTCAACGCTTATTACTAATTACACATGACAATGATCCAGGAAAGAGAATTATCAAGGCATAAAGAGAACATAATCAAGACCAAAATTCTCGGTTTTTGAAACAGTACATGTCGCTTCCCTTCCTTGAAACACTTTCCTCATAATCAAGTGTCCATTTCTCAAACGTACAGTCAACGAAGTTGTAGTAGCCACCATGAATGGAAAGCTCTCCTTTTTCCACCTTCTCTTCTATCCATGGGTAAGTAAGCAAGTTCAACAATGAACGGTTGACAGACTCCTGAAAAGAAAAGACATAAACGGCTTAAATGTTTAGCACAAGTCAAAATATTCTAAACCTAGTACAGTACGATTATACGGTCCTTAATGGTCTGTTTGGCAAACTATAGATTTCAAATGGATATAGCCTTAGTATACAACGGGAATAGCTCAAATTCAGGTATGATTCACACGAGGAATTAATATCGAGTTTGAGAACTCTGTTGTGCTTCATCCCACATATCTGTGTAATAGGAGTGATTTGAATTCATTCGAGTTAGTGATCGTACTTGTTCTGTTATGCAACAATACGCATCTTCTTTCACGTATATCTATCTTTCACTTTAATCTATTTAAAACTAAACCTTGTGATGAGCACTTTCAAACACTCATTAATAGTAAAGTAAGAATTTAATTGCCCAAAGGCTTGAAAAACGAAAATTTAATAATCATCCAACAGGATGAGCATCCCACTTGAAGAATGTACACAAGTGTCAAAATAGTCTTCTGTTCAAAATCAAACTATTTAGTGGGTGTCTTCAAGACATACAAGCCCAACATAATATCAAATGTTAATGCCACCGCCCAATAAGGGCTCCTCGGATGTGGTCCATGTGGAAGGTCAAGGTGGACTGGACACACATATATCCTCCAACAACTTCATTACTCCCTCCTCCTCCCGCCTTTGTTGGTCCATTTTTAAAATCCCTGCCCATTTTTATTGTCTATATCTTTTAACTTATAATGGTTTTCACAGTAAGAGAACTTAGTATAATACGTAAAACTAATTGAGATCTATCAAACAAAATCGATATTGCATATTTTTTGAGATTCACATTGAAAAATATAAGCAATAAAAAATGGCACGACTTTAAAAAATGGCCAACAAAGGCAGACGGAGGGAGTAATATCATTTACTGATTGCCCCAACCAGTGACCCAAAGCTTTCCAAATAAGCAGGACTTTCCCTTGCCACCAAAACCGTGTTGTCACAATAGATTGAATAAAATGAGTATTGATCAAAACCGTATGAGATGAAAAGATACATCATTTCCCAATTCAATAACTAAACCAAACAGAACCTCATGTTCCATTCAACTAGGGTCGACACTGCTGATCATACAATATCAAAACTGGAAAAAGTATTCCTGCTATTGCATAGAAACAAAGAGGGGTAAAACAACTTTAATGTAACAAAAGAAATGTCACCTTTTCGCAGTGTGTGCACTGCTGATCAAAGTCTAGATTGGAAGCAGCAGCCATCGTTCTTGACCTTGCATTCTTCCCAACAGCTACCCAACTTCCAATGAAGCTACTGGAAACAGACAAACGAGATCAATGAGAAACCTAAATGACAAATCTTGTTTGCTCAATTTGGATATATGCTGGCTGTTAGAGAATATAATCTTACACTGCTTGGGTCTAACGGTCACTTAATATACAAGAGGGAAGCTTTTGGGTTGGATCCACAATTTCCAAACTTACTTGCATTCATGCAAACATGTGTAGGAAAGACAGAGGGAGGGAGAAAGGGAGAGAAAATAACGAAGTCAATGTTGGGCAAACCTTGAATTTACTTCATCATGCCTACTCATGAGGGCACGTATACCTCCACAGCAACTGTGGCCAATGACTAGTATGTTTTTTACCTGCAAAAAAGATGAGACTTAGTAAGTATTGTTGTTTCCTAATTAAGTTTGTCAGAAAATGGTGACCAAATTGCTCAATACAATGACAGTAAAGAAGTTGAATATAGAAATTCTAGTCATATGAGAAAAGAATCTTTGTTATCAGCTTACTTAAGATCTCTTTGCAATAATATTGACCTTTTGTTTGTACTTACACACAAGGTTCAATAAAATTCGGCCTTGTCCAGGAAATTTTTAATTTTTAATTTTTATTTTTTGCATCATAAGCCTAATAAAGCATACAGACGAGTCACTATAGTCTCCCAAAGTTCTTGTAACTCCTCATATGTCAATATAGTCAGAGGCAATGTACAGGATGGTGAGTAGACAGACATGTTTCAAGTCTACAAAAGCATTTGTCAGTAGCAACTACTCACCAGCACAGAATTGACGGCAAACTCAAGGGCAGCATTTGTTTCTGTTGGCCCATTCTGCAAAAGATGAAAACAAACAAAAAAAATAAACTGTATGCTGAAATAGAGTTCCATTCATACATGTCCATTCTGCACATCTATGCATATTGTAAATGAAGAACAAGAAGTGCAAAAGCAAAGCAAAAGAAAAAATGCAATGTATACAATACCTCAAAAGGGGGAACTAGATTTGCCACATTGCGCACTACAAAGGCTTCTCCTGGCTGAAACCCCAGGATATTGGAGGGACAAACCCTAGAATCTCCACAAGCAATCACCATGAACTGTTCTCGGCATTGTTAGTGAAAATCTGAACAACTTTAGCACACGATTGAGGCCAATGGCCAATGCAATCGAAGTTGGTTCCAACAAATAACAAGGGTTAAGACAAGATGAGTGACCCAAAAGAAAAAGTCTCATTACCTTTGGTGTTTGACCCTTGGCAAGATTTTGGAAGTGTTCCGGTTCTTCCCTGTTTTAAGGAATGGCTCATATCAGTGAAACCAAATCCCATATGAAAGCTGAACACCATTAGACCACAATAATACTTTGCTTACAGGAATTTGTGCTGCTTGAAACTTAGAAACCGGTCTTTCATTTCATTGAACATATCAGACCCATCTGGAGTTCCTGCTGTGATTTTCTGTTTTTTATTTGCGAGTTCCTCAGTAAGCCATGAGGACTCCATCGAGGCCTTCAGCCGCAACCCAGAATTGCCTCTGTGAATTGAATAGATGAAGGTAGACATTAAGAAGAGGGTAGAAAACATTTTTTGCGGCACTATCACCAGCCAATTAGATAGTGCAGATGATATAGAACAAATTAAAGACAGTCTTATCTCTTCGGGTCAATCCTGAAGGTTGCATGGCAGACTGTTAGCTTAAAAAGAATGACAATCCTATAAATACATCATGAAACACTAAAATTAGAAGCTTGATATGCACGAGCTAACACAGCATAGAAAGATAGATTACATTAGGCTCCCCCACTAGTGTAGGAACCAAGAATTATGACAACAAGAGCTTCCATTTGATGACTGTGGCATTACAAGCAAGTAAAACTCCAGTAAGAACAACTCAGGACAAGTAAATAAGAAGTTAATACTTATTAGCATGTGTGCACAAGCCAATGCAGACACAGAATGAGAATTAATGATGCCAAGGGAATCCCCTAACTTTCAATTTCCCCAACTTTTAATTTTAGTGGCAATTTGTTGCACAATCTTAGAAACTACTTGAAACTCATCTACATGGTTTCGCAACCATCAATGATCAACCAAAGAGCACCCAGTGTACCTGAATGGATCACTGGACATTTGTGTCCAAATTGGTATATTGTGGAAAGTGAACTATTCATTGCTTCTGCGATTCTCCATGATCAGAAACTGTCATGTTCCGTCTCCCTTTTCCATTCCAAAAAATATATACATTTAAGGGTGGAAAGAGGGCTGAGAGTCTAGGACTATCTGGCCTTTTGAACCCATTTTTGGTAACGAAGAACCCTTCAAGACAATGCCAGCGCCTGCAGGGTAGAGAGAACTGGAGACTAGCAGATATACAGTTCGTCGTAGTGACAACCTTAAACCATTAGGCTACCCTGGTGGGTTTCTGTCCTTTTACTTTATTTCATTTTTCTTATGAAATTTTAGATTTTTACCATGAAGGGTTTAGTTTGAATTAACTATCAGTACTAGCTAGTGAAAACTGAAAACTAAGACAAATGATGCAAAATGTTGAGACTAAATTATAATCCTTGAATCTGGAACCATTGGTACTAGTTATATATGGCCAAGACTTCGAGTCAAAGTCAATAAGTTGAATTGTTGTCATCTTAGAAATTTGCCCAAACATTCCAACTTCAGTATAAATTAGAATGATCAACTGGATGAAGATCCCATCAGCTCACCCAAACAGCTACTAAAATTCAGAATCACACCACAAACTGTGGGCAAGTAAGAGAAACAACTAATTCCTAATACCCGAAAAGGACTCAACAAAGCAAAAAGTATTAGATTGTTAATCACCAACTCATCTAAAAGCTTAAGCTGTTAGAGAGAGGGGTAACTTTAATATTTATATCTTTAGCACGCCCCTCCCGTGTAGCAGGTCTCTAAGCGGGCTAAACACATGTAAATTTTAATCATTAGATAGGTGGTGAGCTTCGATCCAGGATCTATTGCTTACTTTGATACCAAATTAGATTGCTAACCACCAACTCATCTAAAAGCTTAAGCTCTTCATCAAAAACAGAGAACTTTCAGATACCCAATACCATTACTTCAAATAATTCTGCTCAATATTCACTAATTTCAACCTTTAACGAAAAAAAGACCCAGCAAAGAGAATAAAGATAGTAATTTTCAAATAACCAATAACTTACTTGAAATGGGTCTTCTCCATTTCCTCTAATTTCACCTGGAAACCAAAGAACAGAACAAGAAAATCAATAAATTAAGAAATGAATGGTGAAAACTGAAAACCTTCACACAGAGAGAGAGAGAGATTAATTACTGTATAGATTGCAGATGAGGTTCTGGGAAGTGAATATTTGTTGGGAAGAGGTGATAAAGAGGAAGATCCAAGGAGTGATTTCGCCATTAGAGGGATCTAGCTCCGAATTGAGAGAGGGTTTGCTTTGGAATTGAGGAAAGAAGAAAAGAACTGGAGAAGAAGTGGAAATACTCGGACATTATCTACAGGTGTTTTCGAAGGTGGTGGTGGTTGGTCGGATCGAAGAACACTTGGTCCTCTCCAAGAAAGACGGAGAAACCAATGTGTTTATTTGATGACAGCAGCTGATTTTCTCTGTGCTTGAAGGGCATGATCCCCCACTTCGACTTTCAACCACCTTTTGCCTTTTGGAGCTGTCAAAAGACTCAAAACAAAGTGCTAAATTTCACTTCCATCCCTTCAACTTTCCAATTTATTTACATTTCGTCGTCAATTTATCGAGTAGACCTAATGAATCATTAAAACTTTTCAAATCGGTATACACATAGGCTAATTACGGATTCCCACTATATTTGTTGAATGACGGCGATGTTGTGTAAATGTTTTCCAATTTATTTATATTTCACTGTCAATTTATCGAGTATACCTAATGAATCCTTAAAACTTTTCAAATCGATATACACATAGGCTAATTACGGATTCCCACCCTATATTTGCTGAATGACGGCGATGTTCTGTAAATGTGGTCTGACATTGAGGCTCAATATCACAATTTGAGCTAGTGGTTATTGGGGAAAATTTTGCCACCAGTTATGAGGTTGTTTGCAGGTGCATACATAGCTTATAGATATTAACAGGATTGAAGATAGAAATTTATATGCCTCTCTTGCAAGCCAAATAGTTTATACCTCTTAGGTCAGAAAACAAAGGACTTACAAGCATGCAAGCGTAAAAAAGATGTAAAGGAAGAGCTATACCATCGGTGCTCGCAACATCTTCATTGAAAACGAGTTGGATGGTCATCCCCTGTACCACGATATCAATTTCTATAAAGCTTTTTCCTTGTAATAGTAATATCGGTAGGTTAGGGACATTGTCCCTAGAAAATACTATAAAATTCTAATCAGTAGGTTTTTACAATTGAGATCAATAATTTATTTAATATTTTAAAAAATGACAAACATCACCCAATAAGCAATGAATCCGGAATTAGACTACCTGAATATCAATCACTATGGGTTTGATTGATACATTAAGAGTGAATTGGACAAAATTGAATACTTGAGGGGATAAAAGTAAAATTTAGCCCCAAAAAAAAAAAAAAGGATACTTTTTCCCCCAGAAAGTTACCGTATATGGTAACAGGCAATATCATAAGTCATAACGTAAAATATCTGAAAAAATTACTTAATACATTTATGAAGTAGGCCATATGAGACCGACAATAAATATTGCAATTATTTACATCATCATTTGTGTACTTCAAAAAAACTAGTAAATTCGATTAGGTGTTAGTTGAAGTATTAAAAAAATCTTATTGGCATTAACTGAATCGGGTCGTGACTCTTGTTCGGGACACATAATATTGTAATGATGAATTCGGATTTGCAGCAAACTCAAATATTTATATACCAAAGAATAATTATACAAACTCTCTTACATGGCTACATGAGGTATGTGGGTCCCATCACTAATGCATGAATCTCGCATATTCAATGTGAGAGAGTTTGTTTGGTGTAAGCGTTAGTGTCTATGTCAATTCTTTGATATATTATAATATGTCACGTGGCACGATTGAGACCCATCATCGTCAATCAATGAGTAAAAGCACATGTAAGTTTCATAAAAACAATATGGTAACCAAAATATAATTAGTTTTAGGATAATTTCAAAGAATGCAATCAACTTAAAAATTGCAGTGATATACTTCAAGGAAGTGATTGAATAAATTAAACTAATTTAGGGTTCAGGGTTTCCATTTGCTAAAATAAAAAGTTAATTTTAACAGATCGTTAATTTTAGCAAATGGAAAACAATTAATCAATTTATGCTACTTTGTGAGTGCTATTGGGATGACAATAAACACATATACAGACAAATAAAACACACATCCCTCCACACTTTTCATATATTTCAATACATTTTCACACTTTTCACATATTTCAATATATTTTTAAAACCTTAATGTCAACCCAATGGACTGATTCTAGAATTTGCCAAATATTATTTGCACGTACATGGTATTGTTATTTTACCCGAATAAACTTGCCCCTGGCTTGAAACTTTATAGAGAAAACCCCTTCCAAATTTAAATCTTCCAATTTTCGGTGGAATATTATTTGTAAAAAATGCCATGTTAATTTACTTAAGGTGCAAAATTTGTTTGTTTTTCCAAAACAAAAAGTGGGATTAAGATGGCAATTTGGTCCTCATTCCGGTGCAATCGTATTTTCAAATGGCACCATGTTATTAAGGTGCAAAATTTGCTCATACAAGGAGCAAATGTTGTTTTTCAGAAAAAATAGTGTGACTAAGACAACACACTCGCAATCCAGTAGTTCTTATTCTAGTGCAATGTTATTATCAAAGGTATCGTGTTACTCGTACTTTCACTTAAGGTGCAAAATTTGTTCATACAAGGAGCAAGGATTATTTTCCCAAAACAAAATGTTGGATCAAGACAAAAAAAAAAACCCAGCAGTCCGGTGCTACATTATATTCCAATGGATCAATAAAATTTGACTCAATGTGCAATAAAGTTTCAGAACACTTGCAATGTTTATCCCTTGACTATTCTGTATAGATGGATTTGAATTTATTCGTGCATCAATTAATAGGAGGGGGCGCATTCAATCCTTGTTTTTATTTTATTACCTTTCTGTTCTACATATTCAGAATGGGGAGTAGAGTAAGTCTGGTAACTCGCAAGACACATAACGTGCGATGGGCAATTCCAGAAAACGAAATCATTACTCTCCAATATTGAGCAAGATGGCACTGTTACAAACCAACCAAGATTCATTCATTCATTCAATACTGTTTCCCTCTCCGGTTGGTTAGAAGAAAATAGACACCAAAACACGCGCATCGCTGCGACAATTTCTCAACTGCTACGTATCATTCCACAGCATTGCTGGAACACGGCGATGCACGAAATTGTGAAGCTTCGAGCTCAACAAGTCTTCATGTTAAAACAAATAACACCACAACATACATCAATTCCATGACATGCCAAAACCACAAGGATGGGGGGCTAGACTTAAAATCTCACCAACCTGGCATCGTGTTAGAACTACTGTTTCACATGAATTTGACTCGATAAAAAGGCATTTGAGTTTGAGCCAGGGATTTTTACGCGGATTAGTGATGACTAGCTTTAATAGTAACAATGGAATACATATTATCATGATGAGTTATAACGCACGATCAGGCTGTTGTGCAAAGCCTCGTGTCATGCACAAAGGGAAAAAAACCTAACACCAACAATTAACCAATTAACTAGGCTTCTTCATGATGCGACAATGTGAAAGTAGCATCTCCTATAAGCGCCTATCCTTCAAGTTAAACATAAATAAATTATAGTGAGCGCATCAAGAAGCATCTTAAACTGGAGCCTCAAACCAAAACATAACCCCTAATATAACAGACCTCACACACGCGTATGATCGTGAAGCACTCACCAACACAAAGAGAGATCTCATAAAAGATACAGAACACAAAGGATTACTTTCTGCAGATTTCATTTTCAGAAGTTCCGTGAAATATGTTTTCAACAATTTTGAAAACAAGGTGCTTTTGGCCATTTGGTTTTGTCGCTTTGACCAATGTAAACACATGGAACAACATACATCAGTACAGTACGGCAGTTTTCCCTTCAAGCCACCTCTTCACTACCAACACCATTGTTTATAGAGAGTTTCTCCAAAAAAACAGGCAAAAAGCTTCGCACACTTTTCTTTTCTGTTAAACTTTTTAGGGAAAAGAAGCTGTTTTAAAAAATTATCAAAAACTTGCCCACTGATTCTATTTGTCAAAAGACTACCATAATAAAGGGTGCTGTGGCGGCATTTATGAAGCACCAAAAGGCCGGGGTGTCCCCTTGTTCGACACAGGGGACATAGCAAAATACGTATGGGACACGCTACGTGACGTGTCCAATAAATTTAATTAATTTTTTAGGGGACACGGTGGGGACACAGCAGGGGTAAATATGCAATATTATTCTCTTTTAAGGATAAATGTGTATTACTTCAAATATTTTAGGTTAAAAGAGTAATATAATGTATATACGATGCTTGTTTATATATATTGAAGCTTCCTGCTTATACATATAACTTTATTGTCCATTCCTATAAAATAAATATTATTTATTTATTTATTTTTGCCTTGTCCCCTGCCATATTCGTGTCCCTTTTCTTAGAAATCCTGTGTCCCGTGTCCGTGTCCTTGTCCGTGCTACATAAGGAGGCAATTTACAAAGCTTCCAAAGCATGTAAAGATTCTAGAACTAGAAAGTAGAAACATAAGAAGCAATTACTACAGTTAAACTGTCAGTTTCATAAGCCAACGCATTTCTAGATCATTTGCTGAAGCTTTTGAATGGGAAGAGATCTAAAACTCCAGGGACGGCCTACAACTCATTACACAAGAGACATCGACAAAGTCATTAGAATGAAAACTTCTTGGAGTTTTCGATAATAAAGAATAAACTGCTTCGGCACACTCCAATTGTCTACCAACTCCAACAGTAACATGAGCTGGAGAAATAAAATAAAGAACAATCATCGAAGTGAGAGAGACAAAAGCAGCTGAACTTTGTCAATCTTTCACCAATCACAATGACTTCTAGGACAGGATTACTATTGCCTCTAAGTGCTAACGCCCAAACTCCACAAACTATTAGC
This sequence comes from Vaccinium darrowii, assembly GCA_020921065.1. Taxonomy (NCBI): domain Eukaryota; kingdom Viridiplantae; phylum Streptophyta; class Magnoliopsida; order Ericales; family Ericaceae; genus Vaccinium; species Vaccinium darrowii. The sequence goes on along the minus strand of CM037159.1, from coordinate 14,092,091 downwards.
CAGGTTTGATATGGTTTGACAAAGGATCCTACATCTTCTCGAGCAAAACTGCCTAAAATTTTCAGGGGTAGCCATATGTGTAGCTAATAACCAATCAAACATTACAACACAAAATATATGGAGTGAAGGAAAGTAACTCAGCAATAATGACAGCAAAAATATGAGATCAGCAAACATATAAAACAAATAGACCTCAATACAATTATTTACTCACTCCAGAAATGTAGCTACGCCACAATATCATTAGACTGTTTCAACATCAAATAGACCTCCCAGCAGCACAAGAGAAGTATGAGACAGATAATGGTGTGTGTGTGTGTGTGTGTGTGTGTGAGAGAGAGAGAGAGAGAGAGAGAGAGAGAGAGAGAGAGAGAGATGAAAGCACCGTTCACTTTTATGAATCTTAACTTATTTTGGAGAAGCATGGATAACAACATTAGAGAGAATTTAACATTCAGCTCAACCACATGATTAACTCTCTCTAGACTAAACTTAGATAAATAAAATTGGAAGATCACCTGCATTCCATTTTGAAGTATACACTTCATACCTTGAAAAAGGAGGCCAGCACAAATATAACAGATGGGGCGGCTGCAGCAAAACTTGGCTCACAACCAGGATTGCCAAAAGTTATTTTGCCATACGAGGACCCGCTTAGCAAGGAGGTAATAATTCAATAACAACAGTCAAAAGCTAGATAAAAGTCATTCGAGAAAATATACATTTAACAACTAAGACGCGAGAGAGAGAATGGCAAATGCCGATAAACCAGTCATTAGTACATAATCCAAACAACATTACCTCTACTACTACAACAACAGCAGCCTTCCTTCACTAGGAAGCCTCAACTTTTTAGTATTGGCAAATTGCTCAAAAATTCATCAAGGCCTTCAAAAAACCCAATCCCTTCCATTCCTTCCTCCTCGCCATTACCTGCCCCATTCCCTCTGCTCATTCCCATAGCATTCCCTCTCCCCATTCCTGGAACATTCAATCTGCTCATCCCGGGAGCAGGCTCTTCTACTTCATTACTAAACTCCACATTCAAGTCCAACCTTCCCCATTGTTTCGCAAACCTCCCCGTTTGCTTCTTTGCACTATTTCCAGCAACTTTCCTACTACTCTCAGCATTTGAAACATTCGGCGCCCCCATAACCTCTGGCATCACGGATCCACCTTGCAAACCATCACCAACTCCTTTAAAATTCTTTGCCTTCTCCAATGCTGGTTTCTTAACATTTTTATTACCAGTTGAACCCTTGCCCTTCGTATTCTTTGCTTTCTTCTTCTGTCTGTTACTACCCCAATCATTATCTGATTCCTCCTCCGGCTCTGATACTTCCACATAGACATCATCATCAGCAACATAAATCCTAGGTGCCGAGTTGTTGTTAGCATTATTCACGTTCATCTGTCCCACAACAACATTCGCATTACCATCTGCCACACTGTTCCTTCTATCCTCCCCAAATTGAGGACCACCAAACACGGGCGAAAAAGGAGACCAACTGGAACCCCCACCTCCCTTATTCTTGTCCAACTTCGACATTGAAACACCTAATGGATAAAACCCCCAACAACAGAAGTAACTCTCTTCCCCCTCAATAATTGGAGGCGGTGCCATTATCTTCGCCCCGTGAAACGCCCTACGGCAGTTCTGACACCGCAGCGAACAATCTACATAAACCCCTTGATACTCATACATATTAAGACAATAGGGACAAGCAGTCCAAAAATTCGAATTCACATCATGACCATCGCTAGGGTTCTCACTGAGATTATCACTAGGGTTAGCACTAGGATTATCAGTAGGGATACCACTAGGAGTCTGACTTTCCTCTGCTACGTTCCTAGCCTTATTACTTTTACCACCACTACTACTGTTTCTGGAGCTTCTTATTACAGCAGCATCTTGCTCGCTGTTACTATAATTGCTGTTTCTCGAGCTTCTTCTAACAGCAGCAGCAGCAGCAGTAGCGTCTTGCTGGCTGCTGCTGTTAGGATGTTGTTCAACATCAGTAGAGTTACTACCAAGTACGACATCGTTATCGTACAGGGCTTTTTCACTAGGGTTGGAAAGGACTGACCAGGCTTCGTGGACGAGCTTCATGGCGTGATCGGCGAAGGGGAACCGGTTGCGGTGCGGGTTGAGGAGGAGGGCGAGGCGGCGGTAGTGGGTGGCGATGAGGTCGGGGTCGTCGGTGTGACGGGCGAGCTGGAGGACGGAGTAGTAGTCGAGCGTCTGGGTTTGGTTGTTGATGCGGTTCTCGCCGGCGATTAGGGTGTCGGCGACGGCGAGGATTTGGTCGGCGAGCTCTTGGCGAGTCGGGTCGGAGTCGCGGGCACGGATCGCGAAGGTCTTGCTGCCGACGAGGTCCCGACCGGCGAGAAGCTTTTCGGCGATGAGTAGCCAGCGGTCCGATTCGGGTCTGTGGGGTTCCATTTCTTTCCTTTTCTCAGTGTTTTCTCGCTCCGGAGGAGTGTGTGTTTTGTTGAACCTAGGCTGGGTGTGAAGAACGTGAGGCAATACAGGGATAGAGAGAGAGAGAGGGCAGTGCTAATCTAGTTGTTTGATGGGGTTGCTCGTTCAAAAATGCTATTTATACAATGATTTCAGTTCCAATCATTTACAATTGTCTCATATACACGTGGGGCTTGCACTTATAATTGTGTATGGGTCCCACGTATATGTAGGTAAGGGGTTATTAATAGTTTGAGCCGAAATAATTATGCATATAGCATTGCTATTGCTCGTTACATAATTGACTAGTGTTTTCAATTTTTTGGGTCAAGTCGGAAAAAAGTAGATAATATTTTGTGAATCTCGAGATCCCAGCATGAACAGTCTCTGTTTGACCAGACTCCGATTAATTGAATTACGCGTATTTTGGTCTGGACACATTAAAAAAAATGGGAAAAAAAAATGAGTGGACAGGAGTGCGTGTTATTTACTATTTACTGTTATTTACAGGACGAAAAAGGACTGCGATTTCGAGGCAAAATGACATTGGCTTGTCTCGACTCTTGATGGAGTATTTTAGAACAGACGATATGGAGGATGGAAATGCTCTCCGGTTTACTTTCTTTTTTTGGTTTCTGGATATATCCCACCTTTTTTCCTTTTTTTTTTAATGTCCTAATCAGTCAAAATCGAGGGAGGCAATCGCAATCTGAAAGCTCAGGATTACAGGTTGTTCCACAAATTGACTTATTCCCAAATCAATTTATTGCGTTTTACGAGACATGTCATTTTCTCATAATAGATCAACTAAAAAAGCCACTTAGTCGTGGTTTGGCTAAATAATCTGTTTGAATTATATTTTTGTCTCAATTCAATTTTTTTGCGCATTTCTTAGATTGATTTCAATTTTTGTCTATTATCGGTTTGTCTTGCTTGACGGGAGGCATCTAAAAAGTAAAAAATTATACTCATAATTGAATTTTCTTGAACAAAGACAAAAAAAATATCCAATAATCCACAATTTTTGTATTTATTAAAAAAATTAATTTCAGACATAATTTTTTACTTTTAAATTTTTTTCGTCGAGACAAACCAATAATCCAAAAATAAAATAAAAATAGAATTGTATAACTAAAAAAAAAGATAATTTGGATCAATTATTTTGCCAAAATACCTTAACCCAGTTTCTAACTTAATCTAATTTATGAAACATTGTTGATATCCCTATAAGCAAGCCAGAAAAAAACATTACCAATAAGCAAGCCCAGCTGATTTCAGGAAGACCCAGTTATTTCAGAAATGGTTGCTGGTGACCTATTGACTTTTGATCAAGAACCCAGTGATTCTCGAACACAATCAAAGGTCGTCGGTCACTTACCAGATGTCGGTGGTCGCTAGAGGTCAACAACGGTTGGATGGTGGTTGCCGGAAGTCGACGAGGGTGAGAGAGAGAGAGAGAGAAGAAGACGATGAGTGGCATTTTTGCAATTAAGTGGTCTTACCCTTTCGTGTGTTTTATCCGGGACTAAACAGTCCCACCCTCCCATGGGATAATATAATACCCCCATACAAAGACTAAATTAGTCCCGGGATTGGTAATCCCAGATGCTTTTTGGGAACCAAGCGCGAAAATGTGCGGTATTAGACTAGTGATATCCTATCCCAGCCTTCTAATACCCGAATCAAACGAGGCCTTGGTTCATAGGATTTCTACCGTGAACGACAGCTTTCAATCCATTCTGTGGCACTTGTTGAAAAGACAAAAACAAAACAAACAAACAAACAGGAAAAAACTATTCTGTGGCACATTCTCTAAATTTCTTGAAAAATTTCCAAGTTTTCATAATAGAACTGAAACCCTTCGACATCATTCCTTTAAAATAAAAGGCAGTAGACAACTTCCAATTCCTACGGATTAATACAACAACATTTGACCTGAATTAACCAGGGGCATTAGCAAAAGTAACTGCTAATACAGAGCAATTTCAATGTCTCATATTGTAGTGCAAAAAGAACATGTAAGGACTTCTCATTTTTTCTTTCCCCCACTCGACGAACCCGAATTTTGAGAAAATTCCATAAGCCCTTGTCTGAAAGCTCCAAGATTCACCCCATTTCCAACCAAGATACTGGTCACGCCCATTTTGGCAACCTGCACAATACACACCCTAAATAAGACAAAAAGTCCAAAACAATTCTGATCGATTCTCTGTTGAATTTCAACAGACTACGCATATTCTCAAGCTAAAATAAGGCAAGTAAAGAGTCTGGGGTTTTACAGGTTCTATGTTCCGATCCTCATCATCGAAGAACAGCATTGAGTTATAAGGCACCCCTGTCCTCCTGTGAATTCTTTGGAAGTGCTCTGTCTTGTGTGTCCAACTGGAAAAGATCTCCTGCGGTATCATACATCAAGAAAACTCATTCATTTTTCAACAGATGGATGATCTATTTGTAGCCGATAAGTTTCTCAAAATCATAAGCCACGTGAAGAATGTTCACATGAAATCTAGGGAGTTATTTATCCGTACATTTTTTACAAGGATGAAAACGAAGACAGATTCGGTAGCCAAACTACGATACAGGCATCTGTTATGAGTATAAAACCTAGAAAATTTTCACTACTGAAAGCTGAATCAAACAAAATTGAAAGCATTGACAATGGCTCACCTGGGCTACAAACATGGATCGAATGTCCAATTTGTCAAGAAATGTTTTTGCTATATCTGCAGTTGGTGATCTAGATGCAATAGCAACATCAATTCCCTTGTCCTTAAGCGCATATAAAATGCCTTTCGCATGGGGGTACAGTGATGGCATTTCACGCTTGGAGCGGCATTCACTGACAAATAGGCAGATACTTGCATTAACATTGAATATTTCAACACACTGGTAGGAGAAGTGGAAACTTTCCTTCTTATTGTTAATTGTGTAAATAAGAACATTAGATTAAGGGCTGTGCTTCCATAACACCTTTTTACATGAAAGATGTTAAAATGCTTGGAGCAACATTTGCTTACAAAGAAACAGAAACCTGCATTGACTTCAAATTCTAGACATTGGCTGGACAAATGCAAGTAATCAAAATAACAATCAAAATAACGTAGCTTTGAAAATGACAGTCGTAAACATTTCCTACCCATTGCTAGTGAATTGTAATCAACCAAATAGTAACTTACAGTATTTACTCCTTGATATCCTTAACATTGTAGAGCCATGATTCTATACCAACCCTTTTGGCGAGACATGTTAAAATATCTTAGATGATGCTAAAATGCTAATGGCCTGCTATATCTCTCTAGATTATTAGTTGCTTGACAGCAACGGTAAGTACTTCCTTCATATAAAGTGAACCCGCTTAAAGGGTCAAGCTTTTGTTAAAAAAACTTGTGTTAGTCTACTCAAACAAGCGTGAACACTTCTGTTGAGTAATGTTCCCAAAGGGACATTTTCAAGCATTAGTTTAAACAGCCAGTCTTCTGTGTATGCACACTTCAAATTGAAGAAATAGAGGATGAGATGAGCCCCAACCTTTCATTATGGTTTACCAAGATAGTTTTAGCACTCGTAAATCCATCATTCAAGTATTATTCTGGTGTTCACAAAGACCAGATATAATGCGATGTCGATGCGACCGGAACAATTTTGGAGCATGTCATATAATAAGGGTATGTTACTATTTAACAGCAGCTCAGTCATAATCAGAGGAGCCTTCAAATACCCAATTCAAATAAGAAAGGCATCACTTTCAGTTTCACTAGTGACTGATAGTTAATCACTGTCTAACAATGCAACTTGTGGAAGGTTCCAACGTGAATCCTAAAGAAAAACCGTAACCATGGGTCTCAAGTTAGAATAGATCCTCAGAATATATTATATTAAGTAATTGAAAATACCCACCAATTAGCCTGATCTGCCAAACTCAAATATCAAATAGCATAAAAAAATCAAAATACCAAACATAACCCATCCCCATCAGAGGTATCATGGTAAATCACAACGAAAAACACAAGAAACCATAGCAACCTCAAAAATACAGAAGCATTTATGCAGTTTCGCTTAATGCCTACGACCACCAGCGAAAGATGAGAACCTAATGGCCTTCTACATATCATAATTCTTGGAGAAATCCTAGGGCTCTCAACACCCTTTTTCATATGAAAACTCTATACTTCAATCGGATTAAGAAAAAAAAAAAAAATTTGCCCTCCGTCCCAATTTATTGGTCCCTTTTGGGGATTCCAACTTGCAATTGTCATATTTCCCCCCCCCCCCCCCCCCTCTTTTTACCCTTTAAAACATCATCATTGCCTTAACTTAGTTTCAAAAAGCAAGGGTAAAATTTTTAACTCACAACTTTTTGCCTATTGCTTTTGAGTTGGGACAACAATTTTAGGACAACAAAAAGTGGCAAGTGGGACCAAAATTTGGGGACGGAGGGAGAACATGGGTAGACCTCAAACCTTTTGCGCAGATCCACAAGCGGCCACGAGTATAATCCAGTCAGGACATAACTCACAAAAACAGGCATAGCAATAGTCAATAAAATACATTTCCAATGCATAGTTTGAGTTGATGCTCTACAAACCATCCTCCTTCGACAATTCACTATTTCCAATTCCTTCTTTTTTCTTTCTTTAAGTTCCTTCATCATGTACATTCTCCTATGTCGTCTAAATTGATCGTCAGTAAATCATAATTCAAGAATATTTCAGCATCGAGGCATACGAATGATTATGCACAAATAAGCGTTCGTAATCCGATGAAAACAATCAATCAGGTACCACAGAAACTGCGAAATGAAGAAAACAACCCCAAAAGCAAAACGAAAATTGGAACAAACCGAAGCAAAAACGGAAGAAACCGAATCGAAATAGAACATAATAAAAGGTAATTAAACTGAAATTACCAGTAGAAAGGCCAGAGAGTGTAGTCGAGATCGAAGACGACCAAACGAGGCAACACTTGAAACAATCCCATAATCTCCAGTGCCTCGTTCTTCGCCTTGTCGTCCCCCATCTCTCTCTCTCTCTCTCTCTCTCTCTCTCTAGAATGCTTCCTCCGAATGAGGAGTAATTATTTAGGAGTAATTTTATTTTATTGGGCCGTTCGAGAAAGGGCAAAAAAGAAGAAGGAAAAAGGCCGTTCGAGATTTTGTTTGCAGCTGGTGAACAAAACTCTCACTCTTATTAGTTAGCGGGTCTTACTAAAAACTGATGTACTTTCACCAAAAGTAATTGTCATTCTTACAAAAAAAAATGTATTGCAAGGATGTGACCAAGGGGGGCGTTGTGCACCCTTCGGTCGTCCGATCATGTTTTAGATGGCCCAGATACATTTGGCAATTTTAATTAAATTTAGATTTATTTTTACCTGTAAAAAAATCAAAACACATCTAGGTCATCCAAAACACGATTGGACGGCCGAGAGGTGCACAACATCCCTCTCTCCCCCGAATTCGTAAGGATAAGAGGTCGGGGCACACGCGATGCCTGTGCAAGTCCAACTTGATAATTTTTTCAGGTCCTGTCTCCCGCATATGGTTCTTTTTGTCAAGTGTCGACTTGCACATGCGTCGCCTATGCCCCGGCCTCTAGTACAAAGAAAACATTAGAAAATCGGACTAACCTGAAACATAAATTGCTCTTTTGCAATGTAGCATTTTTTATGAAATAATAATGCCTACATAATAATGCGTACATTTCAAAAATCTAACAGTTTATCAACCTCTTGTGAATACACTGTTCGAAAGGATATTGGCACACAACGCCAAATTCTTTGGTTGACGAAGTCTAGTGATTTAAGAGACTGAATAGCGGGAATTTTTTTTATTTTATTCCGATGATCCTTTCGGAAGTTAAAATGGATAGGGGACGGTGGTACTTACCTGAGTTGGTGTAAGGTGGGAGATTTGTAGACACCGATGCAGCTTGCCGTTGCAGTTATGCCGAAGGGGATAGAAGCGTCGGAATGTAGATGGAGGAGGTAGTTGCTATTTTCAGACTTCCGGAGTAGGAGGGTAATGGGTTGACGTGGAGTTGATGTGTACAATGTACATGTTCCGTTTTTGGTCCCTTTCAATTTTATTTTTTTTGGTACATTGAAACTCCCTTGCAGTTTTTTTTTTTTTTTTCCAAGTCTTGTCCATTCAGTTGCGAGTTATTTGACGGGTTCATTTTCAGCATTGAAAAAGTATAGACAACCTCGAAAAAAGAGGACACCAAAGTGGTGCCCCCCGTTATATATTAGTATAGAAGATGACACCTATATCATTTCAACCAATACAATAGATAAACTGCACTCGAGATTGTTGGAGGGAACAATCAATAATTTAAAAAATTGATGCATAATTAATAAATTCGAATTTTTTCATAAGGACAAAAAATTAATCTTGCTTAATTATTTAGTCAAAAGACTCAAAACACCCCCTGCGAAGCATTTCTAACTTTTCAACCTGCAATAATTTATTACTGGAATCTTGTTTTTTACTAGTTTCGTTACACAATTAAACTATTTCTTTAGGGGCTTCCTTGTAAATTTCTTTTGTCAAATGAACACATGTAGAAAAATACTTTTTTCCTTTTTCATTTATTTCGTTTTGCTAAAAATTTCTTGAGAATAAATTTTCTACAATTTTTTGACAGGTTCCAAACATGTGTTTCACAAAGAAGTCACATCTATTTGGCCTTAAACCCTAATGATTTTTATTCTCTCTCCCTCACTTCCACAAGTTTCAACCGTATAGTGTAACTTAAAAATTAATAATCTAGAACGAGAAAATTATATTATTTTTGGAATAGTATTCCCAAATTAGTGACAAAAATTTGATTTTACACTTATATTTTTGCTAGAAATGTTCGAATAACTAATTTTTTTCCCCTTGAGATATATAGACAAGTTAAAAACGATGTGACTCAAATTAATAAAAGTCTTTAGTAGCTAAAGAAGGCCTCCTTTGGCAAAAAATAATAAATCGTTTTTTTTATATATTTGTTTGGCCTTTATTAAAAAAAATTTACATTTGTTAGCTTTGCATCAAATTTTCGTGGTTTATTGATTTGTCTCGATGAGACGAATAAATAAAATTATGGTCAGTTTTTTTTTTTTTTTAATAGAGACGAATTTCAAAACTAACAAATATATTTTTTTTTTAACCAAGGCAAAACGAATAAACCAAAAACCAATTTATTACTCCACTTTTTACCAAAGCAGCCCGAAATCTATGTTGACTTTTCCTAAAGTGAAGTCTTCTTTACCTTTCGATGGGAGCTTTAAATATTTTCATTAAATTTATTTCACTCACCATATCCAAGACCGGAGGGCATATAAAAGAGAGGCTTTCAATTTGAGGTTGTCTGGTCATTTGGTCCGATTTGGACGATTTTACCCTTCGATTGTATTTGCCCTCTGTTGGTATTTTCGTAGTTTCGGCTGATTTGGTTGTCCTCAAAGGTCTTTTTCCATTTGCTAATACCCCTTCCAAACTTTTCCCATATTTCCCTCTGTGTCCTCTTCTCATTTTTACGCTAGAGAGAGAGAGAGAGAGAGAGTGGAGAGAAGAAGCGAACGAAGAACCGAACGAAGAAGCTGAAGACGAAGACGAAATCGATAACTCTGGAATCGAAACTTCGGCCGATTTTTGAAGGTTTCTCTCTCTCTCTCTCTCTCTCTCTCTCTCTCTCTCTCTCTCTCTCTCTCTCTCTCGTTCTCTGGTTCGATCTGGGTTTGTTTCGAACTTGACAGACCTAGGGTTTCGATTTCGGATTTCAATCTTTGAGTTTGCATCTCGAATTTAGGGCTGCGGTTTGGATATTCGCTGTGATGATCGGGTATGGAGGATCTTCCATGGAACTGTGCTCTCTCACTCCCACCGATCGTCGATTCACCTCTGCAGCGGTTCCTCCCTCTCACTAGGCGTCGAATTGAAACTGCTCAAGCACAGGTTTAACCTTTTTGATGCCTTAATAGTGAAATTTGTAACCAAGTTTGATTGTTTATGCCTTTCTGGTGCATGGGTTTCTTTATTTTACTTCAAAATACTCGTGGGCGTACCGTGTATCCAGTTTCCATTGCGATTTTTTCTTGAATGTGTATGTTGTATATTTCTTTTAGCTTATGGTAAAGGGTTGATAAAAAAAAAGCATCAACATAGGTTTTGTTGTTGATTTTCACATAGGTTTATGCTTTTCTGCTATATGGGTTTCGTTAGTTTGCTTAAAAATTATATTTGGGTTTAAGGGAATACAGTTTTGGTGGCCAATTATTGTGTGTATGTAAGTTATATTTGTTTTAGCATATGGTAAAAGCTTGTTAGAAAGTAAAAGAGCATCAACATAGAGCTTATGGTTCCTCCATTTTGCTAGGCTTCGAATTGAAATTGCTCAAGCACAGCTTAGAAATTTTGGTGCCGTAATTGTGGAATTGCAACTGTGGAATTGCAACGAAGTTTGTTTTTTTTATTTTCACATAGGTTCATACTTTATATGGGTTTACTTATTCTACTTCAAAATTGTGTGTGGCTTTAAGTGATTGTGGTTTAGGTTGCAAATTATTGTTGCCATAAAAGGTGTATTCATTTCAGCTTATGGTAAATGCTTGTTGTTTGAAGTAAAAATACATCAAAGTAGAGTCTAGCTCAAATTAATTTCTTTCCCCCAGTTCTTTAAGCCATTTTTGGCCCATAATTCTTGACGGGAGAAATCATAAGCTTTATACTCTACTGCACATACTACTCCCAATTGGACAAATTAAAAACAAAGCCAAACCAGTGGAACAATAGCAGTAGTTGCTCTGATTCCATGTTTCCAAAGCTACTTGGACCCAAAAATCTCATAGTTTCTCTAACGAAGGAACTAACCATTTACGGTCATCCGAAACGCAAAGCTATTCCAACTACCATGAACTTATGAATGGGCAGCAGAGAATTGTAGAGGCTTTTGCCATTCTGGAATTTTAGAAACGCTCAGGTAAAAAGAAGTCATTGATAAAAGCATACAAGAGTTATAAGTTTGGAATCAGATTATGCCATATGTACCTCAATTGTGTACTTATGGTAGCATGAAATGATTCCAAACTTGAAATTTGGTATTCAACATGTTTTAGGAACGAGAAAGGCCTACAAGAGTTACTAGAGTTGCTCTTAGGCCTATTGTCGATTTCTCACTTCTGATGACTCGATATCGAACAATAATTGGAGCAATCGGAGACATGATGCTTAGATACAGGGCTCGCAATTGACGAGTTGCCTTGTAGCTGCATTAAGCCTAAAAAAAAACTCAGCCCAAGTTTTGTTAGATTTTTTGGCTTATTGTATGCAAATTGTTTGTCTAATATCATGCAAGAACTATACTAATCTCAACGATAAACTATCCAATTGCAAACAACCATTCTTGATTATCCATTTGATTCAGGTCTATAGTTTTTGATAATATTTGCTGATTGCTTTGGCGTGCAAAATTAACATGATGGACAGTACCTTCGACCATCCAACCCTGCCTATGAACAAGTATTGAATTCCTTAGCTATGGTGGCACGACATACACCTGTACCACATTTGGAAGCTCTTCTCAGATGGCGAGAAAGGTGGGATCTTTGTACATTGTGATTTTATATTTCAAGGTTTATTTTTCCATTATGTCTTTTTTTCTATGGTATTTCACTATTTCTCATCCGAAAGATCGAAGTCTTTCTTGCTCACTTCATTTTATTTATCCATATTCATGAGGTTGCATATTAGGAATCTAATGTGATTTGACCACTTGTCAGTCATTAGCACTTTACCTCATTCGTATTCGTGAGGTTGAATCTTGTAACAGGCTGCAGCAACTACTGCTGCTTTGGCAACAAAGTATGGGGCTGATATTACTGTTGTAGGTATGTTCTAAGAACATTTGTGTTCTGATTTTGGCAATTCCATAAACTTAATGGTAGAACCAATGTTGACCAAGAAGCTTTTTCTTGCTATATCTCAAGGAATGTACTACGTTTTGTTATCTGCAGTTATTGATGAAAAGCACAAAGACTCATTGCCTGAGCATGATAGCCAACTCTCTAGCATACGATGGCATTTGTCTTAAGGTGGGTGTACGGCGTACGCTGTCATATTTATGTGTAGATTAGTTTCATTGATTTTGCACACCGAGCTCACTTAAATTTTTACACTTGATAGACTACTGCCTAACCCAAACCCATTGTTCTTAAGAGCAGGAGTTTTCAGTTTAGAGAAGCGATTGAAGGATGAAAAACTATTTGTTTAAACAGAAAGACAAAACTATATGGAAAAGTGAATGCCTTTTTTTTTTTTCCTTTTTAAACTATTTTCCTATATGTAATTTTTAATAAGAATTTATAGAATTTAAGTTACTCAACTATGACCACCCTAAAGAAAATTTCTGGAGCCTTCATCGTGTGTATCGTGTGAGTATTCTTCCTGAGGCATATGGTTACCTTTAAATTAGGAAACTTGGGATCATGGTATTTCCCCATTCCGGTCAAGTTTTTATGGTCAAATTCCTATCAATTCTTAATTTTCTTGCTGGTTCCCAAATTTATAGGTCGGTTTCAGGAATTCAACTTGTTAGAGCGGCTTGGGGAAGGGAACAAGCCAACAGCCATCATCAGTGAGATTGCTGAGGATATGAGTTTGGATTTAGTCGTTATGAGCATGGAAGCAATCCATTCCAAGCATGTGGATGCTAACCTTTTGGCGGAATTCATCCCTTTCCCCGTCTTACTTTTGCCTCTGTAGAGTATTCCCTATGCCCTGTTTCAGTTTTTAATCAATTCCCTATGCCCAGGTTGGTTGCAGTTCGCGGAACATTTTTTTCCCTGGTATCATTTTCTGAGGACTGTACAAAACTGTGTGTGTGTGATTACAACACAGAGAGCCGAAACTTTTGTTTTGCAATAGAAGTAAAAATCATGTTCACAACAAGGTTCTGATTTCATTTATATTAGTATTCCAGGGGACCATAATTTTTTAATATTCCTCATGTTTAGTCGAAACAAGAACCAAAAACAGTTTCTCCCATGTTTTAAATTACTGTATTTAATTAGGAGTATTATTTTGTAGGACAGATGGTTCTGTTTTGAAAGCCAATTGTTCTTTGCTTTCTTGTACAAGCATGGAAAACAACGTGTAGCCCGTTGGTCACGTATCGGTATGTTGGTGATAGAGGGTTCTGGGTTCTAGCTGATGATAGAACTGCATTGATATCTCATATGACGGCTTTAGGTTTTAAAAATCTCATATATAAATACTTTGATTCTTATTACCATTTCCTCTTCTATTCACCAATTAAATCACCCAAACCTATAATACAAAACAAAAAAACACACGGGCATCACACTCGTGCAACGCACGATGCCTTGAACCTAGTTCAATTGAAAACACAAGTTGATGGTCGTAATGTTATTGCTTCACATAGCTCCACTTGGAGAAAGCGTAAAAGGGAACGAGTTATTGAAAACTGTTGTGACTACCCTCACACTAAACGTCTCCCTAAATATTGTGCAATATATTGATTCATCTTGTTCCTTTGTTCCTTACCTTATTTTTCAGGTATCTTTGTTCAAGTGCACGGCGTTGAGGGCATGCTTGTTTTTTAAGAGTTGTGGGGTGCTTAGCTTGGCATTATTTGTTTTTTCGGTCTTTTCCATATGTTGTTGGATTGTGTTGTGCTAGTTATTATGTGGGACTATTTGTTGTTTCTTTTTTGAATTGTACTGTTTATTTGTCAAATATATATGATATGTTTATGTTTTCTAAAAAATAAAAAGAGAGAGCAAATTTGACACAAACACAACAAAATTTTGTAAGATTAAGAAAAAGTAAAATAACAAAAATAATCAACAAATGAAAAACCTTTCGTTCTTAAATTAGACTTGTTTGTTAACCCTCTGCAACCATGGGATGGGATATTGAATTCTATGAGTCCTATAATTCAATGTTTGGTTTGGCGAAATGGATTGCGACGCCCATCACTAACAACCCCTTTGGCTACCTAGGTGAGAAAAGAAAGAAAAGAACTCTGGTTCACCTTAATGAGGAGAAAAGAAAAGAAAGAAATGGTTCTTGTCTCTCACCCTATCATCCAAATAGCAGTGAGAAATGAGAGTCTCTTCTTTCAATTCCTGCAACAAAACTCTATCCGGTGACTCTCCGGCGACCAAATCAAAGCTTCAAAACTCAAAAGTCAAAACTGATCACAGATCTAGCTTCACGTTGGCGAGATGAAGACAACCGTACAAGTACGACAACGACCCGACGAACGGGTGAACCACACGGGTTGCCAGAAGTCGATGGGGATTCCTTTCTCATGAAATCTCGCCACTTTTGATGAGAAAGGAAACTGGGGGTTGAAGGAGGTCTGGTCTCTCACCCTCTCCTACCCTCTGTCGCCTCATGAGCCTTCCAAACGTGAGAGAGAATCTGTTTCCTCTCTATCCCCTTTCTTTTCTCACAAAATCATTCAATCCAAAGGGGTGTAAGAGCGTGTGCAGCAACACACAGCCATTTTCCCTACTCAACAGTGCCTAATTTCATTTTAGCTTGACATGACTTCTTTCCAAACTCCACCAGATTCTCTACTTTACCTATAATCTCTTAAAATATTATTTTTTCCCTTTCTCTTTCTTTCTTTTCTTCTTCTGCCCCAATCGCACTTGATCTAAACAAAACCCATGAAGGATTGAAGAAAGAGGAATTGAACAAAACCCAGTCATGCAGTTGATTGGATAAAAATACAGTTCCCTTTCTCTTTTTTTCAAGCTAACTCCAATATAAATCAAAGAATACGCAGTTGCTGTCGTCGATCAGGAACCTAGTTGTTGCCGTCGATTGGGAACAAACCCAGTCGCTGTCGAATGGAAAAAAACACAATCGCCGTCGATGCGAACAAAACCCAATCACGAAGGGTTGAAGACGAAAGGGGTGAAGTAGGTGAGGAGAGAGAGACATGTGGGAGAAATGATAAAACATGCAGTTGCTCATGAACAGTGCTTCGGTATAAGAAGCGTGGTACTGTTCGTGGAGGAACTCTATCGAAGCCAGTAGCGAAGCTGTTGCAGCTCCGATTCTTGGCTTTTCTTCTCCATTTCACCGAAAAAGGGGGAGTAGGTATTATGAATCCTATCATGAGTACCCCATACAAAATTATTTTAGTAAAACTCGTAAATGCCATTGTTATAAGTTAGTTGTATCATGGAGTGAACGAGTGAAATTAAGGTTTGATTTTTGGTAAACTAGTCATCCAGTTTTGTAACAAAAGGGCAAAGTTGGAAAGATAAAATGTAATCAGGACCAGCTCAAGGTATTTGGGTGCGACAAGACCGATTGTCACATGGTGCCTCTATACGGTTTTACAATTAAACAACAAAAGTGGAATAATTTGTGTAATTATTTAGTCCATACTGAAAATAAAATCAATAGGCTCATTCCCATCCCGAACCCATTCAATATTGGGAAAAAAAAAATAGAGGAGGCCTAAAAAAAAATTTGTGACAACAAAAGAATCAGAAAAGTTTGTGCTGAAAACTAGTGGAGTTTTTCGACACGTTGAGCCCGTGTTGAAAATCAACTCATTTATCCCACCGGTTGTTTATATACGTTTATTCATCATATAACACACCGAACGCATTAAATACACACAAACATATTTATATATACAGTCTTTATCTAGTCCGGGATCCCTAATCCGGGACCCGTAGTTCCGGATCAAATTTTCATGATCCGAACCATCAAATGTATTTAAAAGTGTTTTTAAGGGTCTCCGCGAGAAATCATAAAAAAAAAAAATATACCGAGAAGAGCTTGATCCATGCAGTTTTTCATAAAACTGTATATTTACCGATTTTGTGAAAAAGTGCTCGGATCATGCCCTTTTTGGTCTTTTTTTTTTTAATGATTTCTCGCGGGACCACTAAAAACACGTTTTAAACACATTTGACGGTTCGGATTATCCAAAAACACGTTTTAAAATTTTAAAAACACTCATTTTCCTACAATCCGGGATCCTTGATTGGATCATGGATGTATATATATAAACACAAATATCTACATATTACATTAAATAAACTTACAAGTTACTCCCTCCGTCCCGCAAAGTTTGACACTTTCGGGAGTGCGTGCCATTTTTAAATTGCCTATATCTTTCAATTCATAACGTTTTATGCGATTTTCAAAACTTTGTTCAAAAGATCTAATTAAAATCTATCAAACGAGATCCATATTGCTTATATAAAACATTACAGATTAAAAGAAATAATCAATTTTTTCATAGGGCTGGAATAGTGAAAGTGACAAACTTTGCGGGACGGAGGGAGTATTATTCAAAGACACAAGATATTCTTTGCAATTAAGTGATCAGAGAGTAGTCTCCTACTTGAAACTTCAATCGAAGTTCTCGCAACGCTCTTGAGTGGTGCCGATTTGTGGTCTTCTGAGTGGGACTTGGGAGTCGTCGAACGTAGTTCGCAATTTTTTGTCGGGAAGATGGAAATATTAAGGGTAAAGGGTTTCTGATTAGGGGGATTGGGGGAAGCGTCAAGTATAAGTCTAAGTTTTTATTAGGATGTTTCTTATGTAGCTCTTTCTATAATTCTATGGCTTATTCCGCCTACTTAATGGGTCACCAAATAGGGCTCTACTTTGTGTGTATACTTTGTGGAGCAATTTACCAGCAGGTACAAAAAAAAAGGTGTCATGTACATCCAACTCAGCCCTTCTCTCAAAATGCACGCATAGCTCCAATAAGTCCAGTCCACCCCACGTGGAACATGGAACAAGAGCCCATGTGCCGTCAGTTCCCACCCTCTCTCTCCTCTTTTTTTTTTTTACTTTTAATTTTAAAACCTCAAATCTATGAAAGTGCCTAAACTCTATGGTACCCTATGAGAGTGCCTAAATTCCTAGGGTACCCTATGAAAGTGCATAAACCACTAAAAACCCTATAATAAGAAAGTGCACCATAAACCTAAACCCTAGGGTACCCTATGTATGGTCTAAATTTTAAATGTATGATCTAAATTCTAAATATACAGTCTAAATTCTAAAATGTACATTCTAAATGTATGGTCTAAATTCTAAATGTACGGTCTAAATTCTAAATGTACAATCTAAATTCTAAATGTACGGTTTAAATTCTAAAATGTACATTCTAAATGTACGGTCTAAATTCTAAATGTACAGTCTAAATTCTAAATGTACGGTCTAAATTCTAAAATGTACATTCTAACTTTAGGGTACCCTATGAAAGTGCCTAACATCGTAGGGTCCTCTATGAAAGTGCCTAAATCACTAAAAAAACCTGTAATAGAAAAGTGCACCCTAAGTGTCCAAGCCCCAAAAAAGAGTGATTGGCCTTAATGGAGTTAGTGGTAATTAAAAAGAATGATTGGAGTTAGTGGTAATAAATATTTATTTTTTGTATTGGCCCGTAATAAAACCTACTTTGTGTGTATCATTGGGCTTCAACAATAACAATTTTTAAGGGCTTTAAAACTAAATTTTACTACTATTTGTTTGAGCTTCAAAAGACCCGTACCTAGCCTAATACTAAAACTTATTGGGGTGTCACTTTTTTTTGGGTAGTCTTTGGTGCCTAGGCCTGGGCCTTGCCCAAGGGCCGCCCTTGAATGTAATCACATATTGTCATTTACAATAAACACAATATTTTAGGATTAGTAATCCCATTGCACGTCCTAATCCCGTGACAAACAAACGTAACAGTAAAATTGGACCTTGAATTGATAATCCCATAATATTGTCAAATCTTCCCTAATCCCGTGACATAATAAATCCACCCAATGCTATATATGCAAGTTAACAAAGAAGGCCTACCGGGCGTTTGGCTGGCGGATTAGATTTTGAGTGAATTTGTAACGAGGACGGATTTGATGGTGGATTTGTAATGAGGGCGGGCCCACCTCCTAAGAATGGTAAATTTGTAACGAGGTTCTTGGATGATTTTCTGAGAAGGGAGATTTAGAGAGTGGATATGATAGGATAAAATGACAAATAACCGAATTGCTTCCGGTTTATTAATTTCATTATAATTAGAATAAATACACAATAACTACATAAACATATTTATACTATGTAGATGTTAAAAAATAATATTTCCAAAAAATTAGTAATATATTTACTAAATTTTAATCAAAAAAATTAAACACAAAACTAAAAAAAAGTAAAAAAATAAGTAAGCAAGTAATATTTTTTAATTTATTTCAAAAGTTATATAATGTTTGTTTATTTTTTTCAAGAATACACCCCTATAAGGGCTAACAAACTCACAAAATACTTGTACCGGTTTTCAGTATCCGATTGAGTTTATTTTTATTTGACTATGTTTATTTATTATTTTCAACGTTCATGTAAAAAATCAGCTCAATTGGGTATCCATATAAGTGTTTTTTAACGGTCTAACACTTACAAGTGTGGGGTACCACTAACAAACTCACAAAAATACTTCTGCCGGTTTTCGATAGCCGATTGAGTTTATTTTTATTCGACAGTGTTTATTTATTATTTTGAACATTCATGTAAAAAATTAGCTCAATTGGGTATCAATAGGAGTGTTTTTTAACGCCCTGACATTTAGAAGTGTGGGGGTACTACTAATAAAATCACAAAATACTTCTACCGGTTTTCGATAGCTAATTGAATTAGTTTTTATTCAAATATGTTGATCTATTATTTTGAATGTTCAAGTAAAAAATAAGCACAATCGGGTATCAATAGGAGTGTTTTTTTTAACGGCCTGACACGTACAAAAGAAGAATATTATTGCCAAAAGCAAGTTCGACTGCCCCCGAATTTGCCAACAACAGGGGTAAACCCTCGCTTGGCATATCTACCTAGCAAAGACCAGACTTGTGGTGGGATCGGGATTCTTTCTCCGGTCGCTTGACATATTCGGGCTCTAATGCCCCAGCCAAACGTTAGTTTGGATAAATTGAAAAAACTGGTTTTTTGGTTTTGTCCTTATTCAAATTTTTTTTTGCATTTGTTAGTTTTCGGTCGATTTTTTTGTAGTTTCTTGGCTTGTCTCGACGAGAGAATTCTAAAAAGTATTAAAATTATTAGCCAAACTTAAAGTTTTGTAGATAAAGATGAAGGCAAGGATGGAGCCAGGGAGGGGCTAGTAGGGGCAGTCGTCCCCCCTACGTCTTAAAAAATTCATATTATTACATTGAAAAAAAAAAATTTATCATCAAACTATATAGTCCCGTCCCCCCTCCGTTTTTTCGTTAAAGAAAATAATAGTAACAACTTTAATATTTATCAAGTTATGAAACAACTTTGTACTAAAACTGGTTTTAGTGAGGTTTAAACCCAATTCTTTTAAACAAAACAACACCCAAAATTTATAACACAACTCATTTTAGGGACTTAAGACCCATTCACTTTTAAAAACTAAGTCTCACTGAAATTTCGAAAGCCCAAAACTCTTTAACATGGTCTGTGGACATCAAAGTAAAAATTCATATCGTTGTCTTGATTTTAATTTTTTTTATTGTGTATATCCGTCCCCCCTACGCCAAAATCCTGGCTTCGTCCCTGGATGAAGGTGACATCCAAAGAAATCGGTTTTTTGGATTATTTTTTATCTATATTCATAAAACTTTAAGTTTGGCTAATAATTTTATATTTTTTAGATTCCTCTCGTCAAGACAAGCCAAGAAATCACAAAAAATCAACCGAAAACTAACAAATGCAAAAAAAAAAAAAAGAATAAGGACAAAAAGAAAAAATCAAAAAACCAGTTTTTTCAATTTATCCAGACCAAGCCGCTCTATTGTGGGGTACCAGTTTCCATTTTGTAAAAGAAGGTCTCTCCAAGCCACCTCATCCTGGATTATTAAACCGAAGAATACGTTATGCAATCAACCCATTGATTTTATCCATTCGTAAAAACATCTGATAAAATCTGTAGATTTGTGAGATTTTTTAATGCAAAAATTCACAAATTTTATCACATGTTTTCACGAATGGATAAAATCAGGGGGGATTTGATCAAATATTGATAAAATCCATTGGATAACTCAACCTCAATTATCTTATAATCAGTTGTGGATGAGCTTTTAGATTCTCATTCATTTTCAGAAACTAATATGTCCTAATATTTCAATTAGGACAATAGGACATGGTCAGGATATTCGGTTTTCAAAAGTAAGGCCCAGTTTTTCAAAAGATTTTAGCACCCAGGAGCTAAAATCATGATATTTCAAATCAAAAAATGAAGTGGTTCCGTGTATTGTTTTTCGATTTTTTTCGCACCAAGTTAAACTACACAAGGAGTACTTTAATTTGGTGCGAAAAAATTTGAAAAATGATACATGGAACCACTTCATTTTTTGATTTGAAATATCCTGATTTTACTACATAGGTGCTAAAATCTTTTGAAAAACTGGGCCTTAAGTACATATTTCAATTAAGACTACCGTTGTACATCCGTTGTAGGAAATGGCAACATGGCCACAAACTCGCAAGCTTATCACAATATATTCTTCAAATTACTATATTTTAAGCACTTTCGCAATTCAAAATTTATATTTTGTATACATCATCCAAGTAGGGATGGCAATGGGGCGGTTCGGTTCGGTTATTGGTATAACCGAACCCATTACCCGAACCCAGAATGGTACCCATAACCGAACCGAAAACCGTTCGGGGAGGGGTTCTTGAAACCGAAACCGAACCAAACGGGGTTCGGGTAACCCCGAACCGTTTGGGTACCCGAACCTGAGATTTCAAACCAACAGCGATTCTGCCAATTTCTTCTAAATAACCAACAACAACCTAAGAAAAGGAAGAAGGGATTAGCAAGTGGTGGTCTCCATTATGCCTTGTAAATTGGTTCCCCTTTCTTAACATCAGTACCACAAATGGCATCAACAGATCGAGAGCAAATGTGCACAAATTACATCAAATGTGCACAGATCGAGAGCAAATGTGCACAATTGGTTCCTTTTTCTTAACAGCAGTACCACAAATGACATCAAATGTGCACATATCCTTTTTCTTTACCGAACATCAAGGAAGAAGGGATTTGAGAGCAGTTTACGGGAACTTTCAGTTTGAGAGAGAGAGAAAGAGAGAGAGAGAGAGATACCAGAGCACAGATCGAGATCGGCGTGAGGCTTGGGCTGCTTGGCATGTTGCTTGACACCTAGCTTTGTTGTAGTTAGCGTCGCCCCAAGCGTAGGGCTAGGTTGTCGTAAGCATAGTAACCCGGCAAGACCGGGGTCGATTTCCACAGGGACCAAATGCGACCGGCATGAGATTGACTTGCGATGAGAGTTTTGGCGTTAAGACGGCCAACTTATAAGGTGGTTTTGTTGGGTGGCTCTCTCTCTACCTCTAAATGGCTAGAAAATGAAGGTTTTGCTAATTAAAACTAAAGACAAAGTCAAGGGGTTCAAAACACCCATGACTTGAATTACATTGTTCTTCTCAAGATTACTCGGTTAAACCACGTAGTCAAACATGCTTAACCGGAAGATTCAACATTATAGCACATTTGGATTCTAGAAAATGGGTTTGATCAAGAGTAGGGTTCATTGAGGCATTTTTACAAACACTTAGAATGCCATAGCTCAAAGCATCATGTGTGGCAAGTAGTCAAGCCCTTGCCTACACAAGATCAAAGAGATTAACAAGACTAAATTTTGATACATAAAATCGAACCCCAACTCTTAAACAAACAACTTTGAATGCTCATTTTGAGAGAAGAACAAAAATAACCCAAGTCATGGGGTGCTAATCACCCCATGACCAAGCCTTGCTACACTACTCACACATACTCAAAGGAGAAATGGAAATACTACGTAGAAATACCAAGAAAACGTGAAACATAACGAAAATGAAAATAAACTACGGATTTATAAAGCTTAGAGAAGTGCTTACAACATTAATGAAGGAGAAAACCTTGGTTCTTGAAGATTGAAGACTAATTTCTAGAGAGAAGGTGGAGAGAGTGAGTGAGGAAGAAGAAGGGAGGTATAGAGAGAAGGTGGAAGATGAAGAATACCTAAAATTCTGATGTTTAGAACCTTTTATAGTCCCCAAAATTACAAGTAAAAGGTCCAAAAAGCCCCCAAGACTTTCCTTGGTCGGGTGCAAAAATGCCCAGAATTTTGGTTTGGTATGGATACCACCCATCAGAGGTATGGATACCAATCTGATTTTTCTTGTTTTCATGCATTGGTCCGTCCTTGGTCAAATGTGATGCTTCCGGACTTCTTCCAAAGCACTTCTAATCAATTTATGGCCTTCGGGAGGGACGGTACTTGGTCTTGAGGATGCTTGATCACTCCCGGCTTCATCGGGAGTCTTTGTGAGCTCGAGACATGAATTGGTCCAACAGCTTGGCTTATGACATTTTGATTTCCCGGGCCTTAGCCGAGTCTTCATTTCTTGGCTCTTGAGGCCCGGCGTTGGCGTGCCATGGGGCACTTGACCCTCGGTTACTTGGGACGGTTCCAAATGCGCTCAAAATGCACTTATTTGCGTGTTTCACCTGTAACTATCAAAAACAACACTACGCGCATATCAAACATATAAGGTGCAAAATCGCGTGTGTGTGTGAGCAAAATGAGCTAGATAAGCCCCGGATATGTACAATATTGGGGGCTTATCACATGTCGGAGAGAGAGAGAGAGAGAGAGAGAGAGAGAGAGAGAGAGAGAGAGAGAGAGAGAGAGAGAGAGGAGCCGAGGTGAGACCGTGAGAGATGATCGCCTCTCTCTAAGTCTGTGGAGTTCTTAACCCTAAATGACAATTTGATGCTTTATAACACTATATATATAGAAGGGGTTAAATGTAATTACTATATACTACAGGGGGTAAATATGTAATTAGAAATTTTAGTTCAGTTCGGTTCGGGTTACGGTTAGGTTCGGGTAGCGGTTCGGGTATCAGCTCAACCCAGAACCGAACCGAACCCGTTCGGTTATCTCAAATCAGAACCCATACCCGTACCCGCGGGGAATATTTCGGTTATGGTTCGGGGAAAAACATCAGTTACGGTTCGGGTACCCATCGGTTCGGTTGCGATTGCCATCCCTACATCCAAGCACTTTCAAAGATTCGTAATCTATTTTAATTACAATTCACAATCCAGAATCTATATCAAAAAGAATAGGTCCAAACACTTCCATAATCCGCAAGTAATATTGGAAAGAAAATAAGAACCACAAATAAAAATTTGATTGTTCTAGTTTCTCTCCTCTAATGGAGTTTTTTTTTACATGCGTGAATTTTCTCTACCCTCGTAGGTATTGGTTTCATGTACTTGATCGGATTCGTCCCAATTCATATCGATAACTTGAAAGTTGTAGACTGTTTTCCCTAATGGATGACACCTGATGAGGGTTGTAGCCCTTTGGACAAATTATGAGTTTAAAAAAATATACTACTATACAAATAGAAAAGTCATAAGAGGGCGAGAGAAAAGTTTTGTTGTTGGGGGGAAGCCTCACCCTAGGGTTTCCCCTATCAGCCGTCGCACTTCCCCCTCTTCACCACTCCCTTCCACCTTCTTCCTCTTCCTTTCCTTTATTGCTTTTCCCATTTGGTTTTCGGTAACTCCCTACAATGATCGACTTTTTTTCCCTCTTTCTATGGGCGACTGAAACCGGATTTTTTGGCAAATGAGGGAGTCGGATCTGGGGATTCCAAATTTGGACTTCTGGCAGCGGCGGTGACAGTGTGACAACTTTGACGATGGCTCCGTCGATTTTTTTCTCCGAATTTTCTGTTTTCCTTTTTATTTTTATAAGTTGTTACAAGGTTTTGATTTAATGGATTCTTCTATTTCTTTATGGAAAAAAAAAAAAACTAGTAGAAGTGTTTTTAAGGGAAAAACAAAGGTAGAAGAATTTTTGTGACCTCAAACTTCAACTGCGTACATGTCATCTCCTGATTCGCACAAGCGTTACACTTGGTAATCCTCCTGGGCCCTACCTCACAAAATACCAACCCTTATCCCTTCGCTTCCTCCCTCCTCCTCTCTCTATCTACTGTTACAAACCACAGACACCCGTCTCTCCAACCCCCGCTCTCTCTCTCTAGCAATCCATGGCGACAATTTCCTCTCCGACATTCCCACCCCCATCATCCTCAACTCGCCCCGATCCAATCCCTCACAAATTCACCTTCCACACCACCAATAGGCTCTCCTCCAAATCCAAACGATCCTCGTACTCTCTCTCCTCGACCTCGCATCACTCTCTCTCTAGGTCCCCCGACTCCACAATCTGCCGCTGCCACAACAACAACACCAACAACGGTGACTCGGCCGATTCGTTTCGGTGGGACGCGGCGGTCCAGGAAGCGGTGAGGAGTGCGGTTAAGTGGTTCGATGATAACGTGAGCAGCTCGTTACGCGCCGGCGGCGGCGAGTCGAAAGGCGGTGCCAAAAGTGTGGTTGGTGTTTTGGGGAGAGAAATAGGAAGTGATGTTGTGGAGGAGGGCAGTGGTGGTGGTGAGGAGGATTGGGATTGGGAGCGGTGGCGGAAGCATTTCGATGAGGTGGACGAGCAGCAGCGTGTTGTGTCCCTTTTGAAGGTAGTTTGACGTGTTCACTGTGCTGCATTGATTCATGAGAAATGCTGTGTGTTAGTATTTTGTTACTGTTTTAGAGCATCTCCAACCTGAATGTTCAAATTTGGGAAGTTGCTTGATAGCGCCATTTGGTCGGGCAGGTGATGGGCACTTTCTTCGGCGAGGGTGGAAATTCCAACCCCACTCCCTTTTCCCTAGAGTAGAAAGAATGAAAGATTAGGATTTTCTAGGATAATCATAAAAAGAAAAACTTTAAATTGGGTGTCAAATTTTTAAAGGCTTATGTGGGAATTGAGTAATTCCGGAAGCAGAGGCAGCCCAACGTCATAGGATGCCCAAGGCAAAATCTTAATGCGAGGCCTTTGAGAATTTAAGTATCAATGTTAACAATTTTAATCTAATATTTGTTATTTCTGGTTCAAAAAATTATATTCCTTTATTTTGAGATGAGAAATTATTACTAAAAATATTAATCTCTAGCCTCTATTGTTTTAGAGAAATGTGAATTCTAGAAGAGTAATTAAAGCTGTAAAAGGATCAATGCTGAAATGTGAACATGAAAGGAATTTATGGAGGTATTTTTTACCTTAATGAGACTTTTTTTACCTATGAACACTGTTTTAAGAAGTCAAAATTTGCAGTATACATACGTGTACACATAAATAAGAAAGTGAGGTCTTTCAAAATCGGAGGACTTAGGCACTGACCTTAATTGCCTAGTGCTTGGGTCGCCCATGTCTGGAAGTACCCTTGGAGCATCTCCAATGGTTCTGGCCATTTTTTAAGTGCTAAAGTCATTTGCTACAGTGTTGTTTGGTCGAAATTTGGCAGAAGTTCTCCAATGGTGCTAAAGCCATTATTTGGTCGCTACCACTTGCAGCCGTTGGATCAACTACACATATTACAGTCATTGGATTGCTCCCAAGAGCCATTAGATAACAAACCTTGCACGAAATGGCCCAGGCATTTTCATAGGCAAGCCATTTTTTGGCTCCCAAATTGGCTGCCCGTTGGAGGAGAGAATTTTGTTCTTGAAGTAAAAAAATGGCTTTGGCTCCCAAAATGGCTCTCTGTTGGGGACTCTCTTACTGGTTAATGGTATGTGCTGGAATTGGTAATTTGCGTGGTACTTCTCATGTGTACAAAGTATGCGAAATCCTTGGTGAAATTGTGTATCCCAAAACCTTAACCCGGCGGCCATAATATGTATTTTCTTGTATAGTGATAAAGCTAGCTTGACGAGACTTTTTTTCTTTGCTTAGTTAGTCTGTAATCTAATGACATTAAACTCTGTAGTCTGTACCTTTTTTTTTGGCATTAATCTTAGGTTTGTAAGTTGGTACAGTGGTACCGTAATGAGCTAAGCCATTTAACTGATCCTCTTATTTGGTTTCTCAGTGGTAAATATACTATACTTCTCTGGGTCATAAGAAATGATTTTCTATCAACGTATCCCAGCCGTACTTATACATACATATATATATAACCCGTCCTTGTACACGTACTTCATAGATTGGTAACATACTAAAGAAAAGTAAATGGTTGAAAACGAATACATAAACCTAGCCACTTGAACTAATTAGGATGAGAGCAATTATCTGGTGTAATTCAAAGGACAATGTTGGTTCAAGGTCCTATTGGAGATTTATTCAAAGGTTGGTATTCTTTTACTCAACATATTGCTGGGGTAGGAGGTAATATTAGGTGCCTTTTATTTTGATGTCTTTAAGTGTGGGAGATCATCTTGTCTGTAATATTCCCACATTTTTTTGGTGAATTTTATTTCAGGATGCCTGGGACTATAAGTTGTGCTCGCACAAAAATCCACCCACATATACGCACACATTTTTGTATGATGCTACTAATATGACATTATTTGACTCAACAGTCACAGTTATCCCATGCTGTTAGTCTAGAGGATTACGAAGATGCTTCTAGTCTTAAGGTGGCAATTGCAGCTGCAGCTACAAATGATACTGTTGGAAGAGTGTTGTCGCATCTGAACGTGGGAGAACTGTTTTACCCCTCTTCCTTACCAATGAGCATTATTTATATCTATCGTTTGATTCAACTGAATAGATTAATAGATTCATCCATGTTTTGGTTTTGTAACTGCAGAGAGCCATAAAAGAAGAGCGCTATAGAGATGCAGCTATTGTACGCGACTACGCTGGGGCAGGATTGGTGAGTTTAGTTAGCAGAGGATAATATGCATATAAGTCAACTCTTCCCAATTAGTTTGGGTAAATGTGGATGTCACAATTTGTCTTTGTATGATTACTTGTGTGTTAGTGTGCGATTGTCGGTTCCAAAGTGGAAGGCTTTCTTCTTTTCTAGGTAGATACTGGTTTGAACACTTTTTTCCCCTTCATGTTATCAAATTGTTTTGGTTTGTTCTGGATCTGATGTTATGAAGAGATTCTCGTATGCTTAAGATGCATAAGTGAACATGATATGTGTAATTTTTCCCCCAACTATTATAGCTACCAGTGATTTTTCAAGTGGTAGACGATTCGTTGGATTACCTCAGTGAAAATGACTTGATTTCATTCTCCGAATTGCTGTTGCAAATCAAGTGTTCCAATCTTTAGGTTGCCTCCTTGTAATTTGTTACAAACATCTATAGTGTGTATGGTGAAGATGCATATTATCAGTTTGTTGTTTGTTTTCCTTTACCTGGCATCTCAGGTGGGTTGGTGGGCTGGAATCTCAGAAGATAGTAATGATCCTTATGGCCGTATTATACGTATAAGTGCTGAGCACGGAAGATACGTGGCAAGAAGTTATAGTCCCCGGTAAGTTCATCCACTTTCTTAGTGTATAGATCTTTTGGGAACTGAAGCATTCTGAAAGAAACAGATCTGGGAAAGATAAGCTCTCACGTTTAACATTGGAGCATTTGTTATATCTACGGGTTCATGAGATTTTTGATAACAAGAGAGTTCTTTGCTGGAGGATTGTTTGCATGTCTGAAGGCATTTGTGGGTCTTGTTTTGTTATCTGGTTTCTAATGTTCCTCTTCCTGAATTTCAGTTGTTTGGTAGGGGTACATCAGGTCTTCTTGCCCTCTCCGATGTAGAACTTATGGTCATCTGAATCTCTTGAGTTTCATTGTTATAACATAAATTATTTGAGGGAAAAATTAAGGGGTATTTTTGATAACCAAATTCAGTCCTTTTCATAGATAAATAGAATAATGAGATTTGCCTTTGCGGTCTTTTTTTAGGTTCCTCATTTTTCATAGTTGTGCTTGGTGCATTTTGTACAACCACTTGTCTCTCAAGTAATATATAATCTTCAGGGTCAAATTCTATAAATTAAGGAAGAATTTTAAATATCATGTTACCCTATGGATTGTTCTTTAAAAAAACTCAGTTACCAGGAATGCAGTATTTAAACTGATGTGCTCAGTGTCACATGGACTCGTGTATGCGTTGTCAAATTTCATCTCTAAGGTGCATGTACCTAAAGAAAAAGTTTTCTCATGCATTTTATTGGAGAATGTATTAAGGTATGCTCGGTGGGTGAATCTGAAATAAAGCAAAGAGAAAGCAGCCTGTCCCTTTTGTTCTGCAGCAACAGTAGACCCTATGCTCTCTATGCTTCTGCATCGCATTCCCCAAATCCCTTACTTAGGGAAAGTGTAAATCAAATTAAAACATGGGTTTCAGTGACATGTTTTAAATGGAAAAAAATCAGTCTTTGATACGAGTTTTTGGGAACTTCTGCCTGTTATGTAGCATCGGCGAACAAACTATTGTATAGAACAGAGCTCAATTCAATTACATAATATTATCATTTAGATAGACGAGGATTTGTTGTGAAATGTTTTAAGTCGTGGAGTCTTCCTCAAGAGGCTCGTATGTGGTTGTGTGCGTCTTGCCTTGCCAGTAATCTCTCTAATCCTTTCTATCTTTGTTGGCTTTTTCCAAGAATAATTTATGGGATGCTGTCCCTCAGGGTGACCATTTCGGAGAATTCCGAAGAAAGACTGTTGGCAGCAGTTGGATACATGTCCCCCTTCAAAAGGAAATGCGGGGAGGGTAGAGCTCGGCAGAGGGTTCAAGAATAGGGTAGGACTTCTTGTTCAAGTGGGTAGATTTTGGTTTAAAGTTGGGAACTACACCCGCAGCGTAACTCTAAGACTAATTCGATGCCAAAGTCGAACCTTAAACCTTGAGTTGTAGCTTTGGGCTAAACCTCCTAGGCAAAAACCGCAAAACCTCATGGGCTTATCAGGCATTTCCTGCCCGAACAAAGTCGTCCAATCTCAGGGGTTCGCTACCAGGCTCCTAGTCTATTTCTTGGCTTGATACAGTTTTTTTACCCAATTGCTGGCTTATACCGCTTGCCTTAAGCCGTATAATTTTCTTCGTTGAGATAAGATCGGCTGTTTCTTATAGTGTATGCATAAAGTGAGGCTTGAGAGACCTCTAATAGGAAGGACCATGCCTATGTTAAGTTCAAATGGACCGAGTTGATGCGCTTTAATCCTATATATATAAAATTGGCAATGGGGAGTCTACTTTTGTTTGGTTGGATAAATTGGCATCTCTTGGGCCCTCTGTTGAAGAGGTACGGGGATAGGGCATGTTTTGGTTTTGGGAGATCTGTTGAGCTAAAGTGTCTTCTATGATTCAAAACAATGGCTGGAGATTGCCTAGGATGAGGAATTGTATTATTCAAGAAATGAGTCACAAAACCCCTGGAAGTTTTCTTCCTGATGTTTCTAAAGAAGATTCAGTGGAGTGGATCTCTTCTCAATAAGATGTTTACACAATGAAGTCTGTTTGGAATGCAGTTAGGAACACATGAAGTCAAGGACTGGCATAGTGTGGTTTGGTTTCAAAAATATGTTCCAAGTTGGGCTTCCATTGTATGGCTTGCTATACAAAACAAGCTCCACAGATTGGATCATTGGATAGACTGATGCAGTGGGGAGTCATTAATGGTGTATCTTGTATCTTATGCGGAGATGGTAGCATAAAGTCTCATACTCTATTTTTTGAATGCTTTCTAAAGCTGTGCGGAGTGCTGTTTTGTGGAAAAATCTGACTCTTGCAGACCCTCTGGGTTGGGATGAGGAAAAGGACTGGTTTGTGCAACATGCACAAAGAACTCTAGGAAATATATCCTGAAATTGTCTCTTTCTGCAACTGTTTGTGTATCTGAGGTCAACGGAACTTACGGATTTTTCAGATGACAAACTATGGATTCATGTGTCCTTAGTGCAAAAATCATCAATGCTATCTAAAACTCCATGCTAGCATGGAGGAACATGAAACCAAGCACTGCAAATAGGGATCTTTAAGATTCAAAAAGTTCTTTGCAATCTCTGGAATGTGCCTTTTAGGCTCCCCTATGTAATTGTGCTTGTCTTTGTTTTCTTGTTCTCCTAGGTGGTGTTTCGTTATCTGTTGCTTTTGCTCTACTTTGTAAGGCTTGAATAGCCTCTGCTTTTTCCTGTTGACCGTAAAGGATTTTCAACCCTTGAGCTTTGGTTGTATGTTGTTTGAGCTTTTGAATGAAATTACCTTTCACTGAAAAAAATTAAAAAAATGCTGATGCGCTTTCCCCCCCTCAGATGCTAGTTCATTAATTAGACTCGGCTCTGGGATAGGGCATGGGGGGCTACCATACTTCGTTCTTCCACAAAAATACTGTTGATTGTTGAACTGGCTTCAAGATCCAGGAAAAAAGATTGTTGAACTGGCTTCTGCTAAATGCTGTAGATACTATGCACATGCATACTCACATGCAATATCCGTTTGCATGGTGGACAGTTTTACTTTCATTTTCAATGCTCTGCTGCGCCAGTTCTTACTCTATATAATTTGCGCATTTCATTTTCTTCCAATGCTTGAACTTCATGAACCAGATAAGCTAGCATGCTCCTGGAGTCCAATTTTTGCTGATTATCTTATTTTCCAGGCAGCTTTCAACAGCTACAGCTGGAATTCCCCTGTTCGAAATTTTTCTTACAGTTAATAAGAAGGGCGAATACAAACAGCAGGTACCTTATTTGTGCTCCTCCAGTGGTATGATTGATTGCATCAGGAAGAATTGTGGTAACTGCAGAACCTATAAACACATGCATGGTTTCCTGCACGTGGCCTACGCTAATATCTTATGGATAATTTTTCATGTGCTTGGTACTTGCCGATAATGTCCATGTGAATTTTAGGTTATTACTATTCCAGGGATGATGTGCCCGGGGCAACTACAATGTTATACCTTTTAGTTGTGGCCAGAGCCGTAAGCAAGTGTAAAGGTGGGGTGCGACCTTGGTATTTACACCCAATATATACACACTACACCATAAAAACAATAGCAAAGGCCCTACCCAATGAATTGTGGACGAAGTCTATATTCAACTAGTCGTCCAAAGGGTGAGCTTGGTCTAACTGGTTATGATTTCTCGTAGAATTTGAGCATTAAATTCTAGTAAATTTCAATAGTTCAACTTAACTATGTGTTGCAAAAACAGAAAAGTAAAGTGATAATTGCAATTGTTAAAATTTGTCTTCTGGGTTTGGGCACCCGAAAAGAACCAAATTCCTTGTTTCGTCCCTGGCTGTGGCTGAATGCAGTGAAGTGGGAAAAACGAATTCTCCATGCAGAGCAGTAAAAACTATGTCTGCAGTTTCATATTACTCTAACTGGAAAGGGTGTTGCTGTGTTGGATATTTGGATTCAACCCCATGTATGAAAGGGATCCATTTGTGAAAGGGGAAAAGAAGTTGGCAGCCTTGTTTGACCTCTGAGGCCACGCTCAAATCTGGAAAATCTATTGGCGTGGTAACTATTAAATTGTTGTCTTGTTTTTTTCTCTTCCATTTCTTGTATGTATATGTGTATGACTGAAAGGAGAAGAGGTAGGAGGAGAGTGAGATAGAGCAAAGAGAGAGTAGAGTAGTCTCCAGTGTGGGGGCTCCTCCTTCGGGAGGGAGCCGATCTCCTCCAGTGAGGCTCTGACAGGAGAGGGTGAGAGAGGAATACACTGAGGGGGTGAGTGATTGGTACTCCCATGTAATATCTTTGTATTTCCTAAAGAGGGAAACACTTCTCTCCTCCTGTGGATGTATCCATTCTTTCGGGAACCTCGTAACTTCCTTGTGTTCTGTGTGATTGGGTGTATGTGAGTTTGTGGGCAAACCTGGGGCACAACAAAGGGATGGGCGAAAACTTTATAAACACTATATTTATTGCTATTAAACAATCCTGAAATAGTTAGTTCCCCTCAAATTTCTGTTCTCTTACAATACAGGATTGAGGGGTTCAGTTAATAAACAGCAGTCTAACCTCTTTAAGTGGAAGTTTTATGGAGTAATTGTCATTGACGTTAAGTTTATGCCAAGAAATGTTTTGCTTATCTGGATCTATGGTTTGAGGCATGAGTTATTGGCGTGGTGTCCTGCATAAAGGGTATGAGGGTGCTTTCTTATGCATGTGTTTTTTTTATCTTCCTCTTCTTTTAAACTTGGATTTGTCATTTTCTGGAGAACATAACGATTATGAAATAGTTAAGTGATTGATTTGTGTA
Organism: Vaccinium darrowii; assembly: GCA_020921065.1. NCBI lineage: Eukaryota > Viridiplantae > Streptophyta > Magnoliopsida > Ericales > Ericaceae > Vaccinium > Vaccinium darrowii. The sequence goes on along the minus strand of CM037159.1, from coordinate 14,059,523 downwards.
AAAATATATCAGACAATATTATCAGAATAACGTGCATTCTGTTATGGGGAATACAATTCATCTTCTTCGTTAGGCATTATGTTCATCTACTCCTTTCCTTGTATACTAATAAACGTTCGTTGACTAGAAAAATACTTGGAAAAGATTAATTATTTTGGCTCTGGGAATAGTCAATTATGCAACGGAAGAGAGGGTGACTGCCGACTCCATCAATCTGTAATATTATTTATCCCTCTTTTCAGCTTAAGCCATAAACCATCCCATTGTTTGATGTTGTCCTTCAATATTGGTTGTGCAAGTATTATAGCTGCTTGAATTTGCTGCCTATATATTGCCAATGATCGAATGGACACAGGTAATATCGATCCATGTCTAAAGGGGTGCGGGGTTGATTTAACTCTTATAGAGAGAAGGAATACTATTTTACGTACTTTCATGCACAAGTTTTGTAGTCTAAATGCAAATATGCTCTATTAGCTATATATATGGCCGGATGGGTGACTGCAGATATTCAGATGCATGCAGATTTTGTGTTTGTACGCTTTCATGTCTGAGGGAATTCACATTTTGTAGGCAGTGTACTTAAGGCGGATGAGGGCTCCTCGAGACTTCACAGTTGTTTCGTCCACACCACTAGATCCTACTGGGAGCTTGAACACCTTAGATTCTACTGCAAACAAACCTGATCTGTTTGCTGGTCCGGAAGACAGCGAAGATAGAGATGATGATTCTAACATAGCTGAGGGATTACCTGGGTTTGATAATGTTTTGCGTGATATGATACCTGGTGTGAAGTTCAAGGTTTTGAATGTGACAGCTTCTGAAAATGTAGACCGGGATCTAATTTCAAAGGCGATCGAACAAATGATTGATGAAGAAGATGAAGAGAAGGATGGTGAGCTGGAAAGTGTAGACACTGAAGATGATAAAGGTGAAAGCGATCAAGAGCAGAAAGAGACAGAAATAAATGCTAGTGATGGAATTCTTGACGGGGAACAACAAAGTGAAATCGGGGTTATGTGCAATAGCAATGGTTTTGTGCAGAAAGTTTCCACTGGTGCACCTAATAAAAATTTAATTCGATTACCAGCTAGGTTGGAGAAAAAAGGTCGCTTGTCATTTTCTTTTTCTGTGGATAAAGATGAACGTCAACAGGTTCCTAAGGTCAAACGGAAAAGTCTACGAAAGAAAAAGGCTAAGCATAGCATTGATCATGTCATGTTTGACCTGGCAAATTTTATGGGCCGAGGGAGAGTTCCTCTGAGGGTTAGTTTCTAATGTCTACACGGCATATCTCCTTAGTCTATATTTGCAGAACATCCACTTCTAAAGCTACAATTTGGTTAAATAGATAATTCTTAGATCAATGCTTCTTATGCAGATGCTTAAAGATATTGGTGAACTGCTAACTTTCACACTCAGTCGGGCTCAAAATCGTCAATTGCTTTCTGGATCAACGACATTTAATCGGATTGAGATTCCAGCATCCCCTGATCCTCTGAATGGTAATTAATTTAGAAAAGTTGTTGGCTCATTTTATTATGTAGCTGCTTTCAGTGCTGGTAGTCTTTTCCTTCTCTTCCCTCCTGAACTTCGTTGGCCTTGTTCGTTTCATTGTTTTAGTTTTATTTTAGTTTTGTTTTGTAATCATTACACTCATTTCTCTCTCTATCTCTCTCCACTCATTACAACTTTTTCCAAACTAAACTAAACTAAAACTACTAAACGAACAAGGCCATTGTATTTGTTGTATCTTTGGCCCTTTCACCAACTTCACTGTGAACAGAGTGTATGTTATGCTAATACTTCTCATAAAAGTTGATCCTCTTTCGTTATCAGGACTGTACATTAGTGCAGATGCGCTTTATTCTTCTGAAGTCATTCATCTGAGACGAAAAGTTGGCCAGTGGCAGGAGGACAGTGGTTCTAAGGAGCCTCTAAATCCTGAATTTTATGAGTATGTAGAAGCTTTAAAATTAACTGGGGATCCTTATGTGCCAGCTGGCCAGGTAACTCTCAAATTTTGATTTGTATATCTTCATGTCAAAGTGATGATATGTTTGAATCTCCAGTCATAAAGTTTGGTTTACTCTTTCCAGTTTTTGAGTCAGCACTTTTGTTCAACCAATTCTTTCAGTATTAGTTGCAAGGCTTTTTTAATTTTTGATAAGCAGTGTTAGTAGCAAGTTGCCACAACGAATCTCAATCTCCATGCTCAGTCAGCGTATTCAATTGATTTATATTTGTTATTTGCATTCAAACACATCAAAAACACGTTTATATTACCTTGCTACTGTATCAGAGTAGTTGTAGGTTGTCTTTTTAGAACCTTAACTTGGTTTAATTTAAGGTCACAAGAAAATCAGAAACTTTTGAGGTGAACTCTGTTCTTACCCAATGGACCTTTGTTGTAGATAATAACTCAGCTGTTGACTGTTGTCTTTTATGTCCAGTGGAACTTGTCTAATTAGAATATGCATGTGTCAACTGTTCTCTTTTCTCTTGTTCTCCCTTTTCCTTTTGCTCTTGTTGAAAGTCCAGAGTTATAATTGTAAATTGTATTACATCAAACACCTTTGCAATGTAGACTTGTCGGCACTTTTTTTACACTGAATTAGATGTGCATATATGGAATGCCATTGCACTTCTTCAATTTTGTTGTTATGCCATTGCACTTCTTGTACATGGAATGCCATTGCACTTCTTCGTATATGGTCTAAACTCTAACAGCGTTCAAGAAAGTTTTACCCCCATTTTTTTGGTGGTTGCTGGTTATTCTTGGCATAACTTTGTTCTAGCAAGTTGTTGAGCTGTGTAATAATTACCTCTAGGAAAAATTTAGTCTCTCGAAACCTTCATCATATGAACGTATGATATTGTTGTCTGTTTCTACAGGTAGCGTTCCGTGCAAAAGTTGGGAAAAGATACCAGCTTCCTCATAAAGGGATAATTCCTGAAGAATTTGGAGTGGTATATCACTTGCTCGCTAAAATTGGGACCTTGCATTGTATCAACTTCATATCCTTTTAGAAACTGGAATCCTCCATTTTACAACATTCCCTTTTTTCTCAAGCTCAGGTTCATCTTCTGATCTTTTTTGCAATTCAGATTGCTCGATATAAAGGACAAGGGAGGCTTGCTGAGCCAGGATTTCTGAATCCTCGATGGGTAGATGGCGAGCTGCTTGTTCTTGATGGGAAGGTTCTTAATTCTATTAGTTCTCTCGTCCATTTTTTTTTTCCTGTAATTTTGTTATTTGTAATTTCTGTAGTAGGTATGAGTTTTGGTAGGTGTGCTTATTTTGTTTTTCCTCGAATGGTTACTGATTGTTCAAAACATACTGTTATTGGATTTTGCAGTTTATTAAAGGGGGGCCTGTTGTTGGGTTTATGTATTGGTCTCCTGAGTACCGTTTCTTGGTGTTCTTCAATCGTCTAAGGCTGCAAGAGTAGATTCCTTGCGTATGGAGTTCAAGATCTTTAGATTTTGTAGGTAAATTTCCACCCTTTACAGTAGGCCCTACAAAAAGCAAAATATAAAGGTATCTCCTTCCAAAATGGGTGCTATATGTTTGTCAGATTGGAGTTGGATTATATGCTTGTGCATAGATTTTTGTCAATAGCTGACCTCTGCTGCATGTCTCGATAATTGAGTTTAGCCATTCAGGTTGCACATACCCATATGCAGTGATAAGCCTAGTTATATTACATAATAAGAAAAAGTGAACATGTATGTCAGTTTTGGTTTCTGGATTTGCAAACCAATTAACTTGACCTATGATCTTGCATTTATTGCTCTTTACTGCTTGGAGAATGTTATTTGTTTCCAAGTTCGCGTAATTTCGGAACACATTTTAAGTAACACGTCTTCTTCTTCTTCTTCTTCTTCTCCTCCTCTCTCTCTCTCTCTCTCTCTCTCTCTCTCTCTCTCTCCTTTCCTTTGTCCAGTTTTACATTGGAAATATAGATCACAACCACCGTGCTTCAATTGTGTCCCGAATTTTTTTTGTTTAATAACCAAGTGTCTATGCCAGCTTCGCATACGTATCTTCTTGGCATTGTACAAAGATCTCAGCAATGTACATCTTTTCTTTCTTTCCATCTTCCACCTAGTTTCACAAGTGACCCATAACTTAAGTCTCTTACATGATTGCTTGAATCGACTCTGCATCAACTGTTTTGAAATCCACATCTATTCAATTTGAGCCTTAATACAACCTGGGATGGACAGGGAGAGGTACATCAAAATAATTAGATTTTGTGTGGGAATTATGGTGATTCTTGTACAAGACCTACACCATGATAAAGTTGTTCCATTCCAAATAGAGGTTAACCATTAATCTAGAAGACTTTCTAGTGGGGGTATCAAGATTATTCTTGGCCAGAAAATCTGCTTTATCAAATGATCGCACAGGTTTTCCTCTGTAACACCCAATGCCTTATTGTTGCTTGATGGTTAATGCCTAATTTTTGCTAGCCTGCTTTATTGAAGACTTATTCTTCATTTTGCTTCTGTTTGCAGGTTAGCTGGTATATGTTGCTGTGATATTGTAAATTAGAGCTGATGAAGAGAGCAGGATCAGGATCTTTGCAATAGCTTGTCGAATGCTTGCCAATCAGCACCGTATCTGTAAGCAACGAAGCATCATCTAGCAATCTGCCATATCCAAAGTAACTTCTGGTTATCTACTGGAGCTTGATCATGTAGTAAATCCTTGTCCTTTCTATTCCTGCATATTATTCGCGGCAGTCTTACAATAAGTATATGTATAGATACCTGACCAAGCAAATGCGCGCCAAAGTATTAGTAGGATGAGAGGAAGTTTTTCCATTCATTGATGTAACTTTTTATCATCTCCACGTCCATGGTTGGAATTGAAAATTCTGCATAGGATACTGGAAATTGTAGAGTATGATCTCTAAATGTCTTTCTCTAGGAAAAGCCTGCTGTTTGTGGCTTCTTTTTTTTTTTTTTTCCCAGAGTTTTTGTTCATCTAGCATTCGTATATGGTATTGCTAGTGCTGGGATACATGGACTCAGGTTGGAGTGACAGTGAGGGGTAATATTTGAGTGTATAATTCGCATAGTTATTAAGTCTGTGGTCACAACAATTACGGTTTTTTCCTCGAGGAATTGGCTTATTTGTCGATTTAAATTTGTGCTGAATAGAAGGGGACTCTCGTGCATAGTTTTGGGTGCTTAATGGATTGATGGAGAAGGGCAAAAACAGTTGGATCAGTTTTGGTGGAGAACCCAGTTCAATATGAAAAAAAATTCAGCCCCAACACCCTTCTCCACCACACATTACCGGGTCCGGGATAAGGAGTGGTGGAGAAGGGTGTTGGCGTCCAAAAGGCCACTGAATAGTTACTTGCTCAATACTGCTGCTTCTCTTCGTAATCTGGCAGATGGGATTTAGTCCGATGCGGGTGGACAGCTGAAGAGTTAAAGATAATAACGCAGTCACTAATTGGCTTTGCTAAACAAATGTATTTTCCTTTACCTGTTAATGTTATTTAAATATTGAAAAAAAGTTAACAAAAATACTTTGTTTATTATATATACTCTAGGAGCATAATTCATGTAAAATGTGGTATTCTTTATAGAGCAAATTTTTTAATTACACGGGGATACTTAGAGGTTTGACTTTCACAAATTTTCCATAAACTAAATGTTTAAAAAGTAAAAAAATAAATATTATTGTATTTTCTTTTTCAGCTCTCTGTAATTTTCTTTTTACTTACTACGTGGAGGACCTCGTGCTACACACGAGTGTCGTGCCGATGAAATTGAAAGAACGAGTGTCATGCTCGTTGGTTGTAATTGGAATGAGATATTTGAAGAAAAGTAACTGTTATAATTTACATAAATACGAGCATGTGAAATTTTAAAGTTCCGAATATAGCGTCTGAGTACATTGCTAGTTAGTGTTTTTTGTGGTAGCGGAGTTGTTGACCTGGATTGGTTGTGGAGGCAATGCTTTCTTGGGAGTAGGGATGGCAACGGGTAGGGTATGGATCGGGGGACCCTATTCTATCCCCAATCCCCAATTGGGAAGTTCTTCTTCATCCCCACCTCCATACCCAAAAGGGATAGTGGGCAATCCATCATACCCGCCTCCCATTGGAGATCGGGTATATTCGGGTAAATCCGTACCCAAACTAATTGAACAAAAAAAAAAGGGAGGATAATATCTAATTTTTGTGTTCTATACTAACAAAAACAACTATTTAAAACAAAATAGAATAGCAAGTTGCGAAGAAATAATAGTCTACCACGATTATATAGTACAATTTTAAAAACTACAATCATTAAACTTTTTTTAACACTTAACCATGTATAGTTTTAATTCGGAACAATATACATAAATAATACCAATATGCATACTTATATACACACCAAAACACACACACACACACACACACACACACACACACACTCACACACACACATATACATTTATATACTACTATATGTCGGCATTTATACATACAATAGTCATAAAAATATGTATACAATTTGAAACGGGGCGGGTACGGGTATTCGGAGACGGGTATCAAAAAATCATACCCGCTCCATTTTCAACCAGGGATTCTTTAAGTTCTACCATACTCGCTCCTATTAGATGAAAAATCAAATAATATCCGCCTCCAAATAGCCGGGGATGGGGTGGGTATCCATCGGATTTGGGGAAATTGCCATCCCTACTTGGGAGTTGTCCCGAGGTGAGTGCTGTGTGGGGGTCCGCGCCATTGTGCCGGTGTCGGTCTGACGATCAGAGACGTTCATAGCGTAGAGCTTCTCGAGTACTACAAGTGTACCAAAAATCAGCTCGATTGAATATCGTTAGGTACCTCATTGGAACATTATCTTGAAATGCATGATTTCAAATGGATTCAAAACTTATCTTGAAATGCATGATTTCGAATGGATCTGAAACACTAGATCAAACCGCTGCAACAAGTTATATGTGTTCCGATGAGGCACTTATTGATATTCGATCAAGCTGATTTTTGGTACACATGTAGAACTTGATGAGCTCTACGCGGTGAATGTCTCCAATCGTTGGCACGACACTAGCACGATGGCGTCCTACCCGCACAACACCATCTGTAGCACGCGACTGCACCGCACCCTTGGGGTTCCGTCCTCTTCCTATCTTTCGCTTTCTACATTTGGTGCGTTCAATTCCAGAGTTGTCCATATATCCATCCGCAAAAACTATATTACAACGAAGAGCGGTTTTACAAAATGTCTCTCTTACAATTGTCCTCCGTGGCAATCTGGAGGGCTAGGATTGAATCTTTTACCCAAGTTATGGCTTAGATTGTTCCCAAAAAGGACTTTGAAAAAAAAAAAAGGATAGTTACTATTTTTCGGGTAATGAAAAAGGAAGTTACGTTGCTCAACCGTAGATTAACTTTGCTTCACAATCTTGGCCTTCAATCGGAAAGTTGAAATCATAGAAAGATACAAATTACAAAAGCCAAGATTTGTTAAATTGGGTTAATTCTTTTGGCATGGACAACATTTAGTGGGACATTGGTTTACATCCTATATTCTCAGTTCCCATACTCAAACTTGCTGCTATTTTCGGGTCTTGCATGTACTATACCGTGGAATTTTTTGATAGGCCAATTCGGAGGGATATATAACGAGTTACTTGGTTTGGTCAATTATAGAGCATGCTCCCAATGGCCAAGGAGGTTCATATAAGAATTATCTACAAATCAACTTTATTTATGATAGTCTGCTAGATTTTTTTTCATCTATATTGTGCTAGAGTGATTAATATTTTGTGAAATAAACTTTTGTTTGTAAGTACCTTCAGGCACAGGCATTCTACTAGTAGTTCTACAAGCTAAATCAGAAATGGTAGAAATAATAGAAAATTAGAGATGTACACTAAATGCAATCACGCCAAGCAAAGGTTAGAGTCAGAAATATTCCACCTTCTTACCCAACCACCTAATGCATCCTTGAAAGATTCAACATGGAAGTCCAAAGATGGAGCCAGGGTTAACTTATAGGGACTGTCGCTGCATGAAACGTCATCTAAGTAGACACATTACACAACCCTATCTAGTCTCAATATATTTATACATTCAAAAGAAAGCACAAGCCAAATACCTATGCACCAAGCTTCCTCACTTGTGAACCGGCAACTTCATCCAGCACCTAGACCAAGGAATAAAATGCGAACAAAAAAGTAAGAGAAACGAAGAAATACTCTTAACAATACAACGCAGTACTTGCAACTTAGACATAGAGGTAAATAGAGATCACAAAGGTAATATGCGGGCAGTAGATAGATTTTCATTTATGAAGGTGATCAATGACAGTCAAGGTAATGTAAGAGCTAGGCAAAAATCCCATAGATTGGACAATTGAACCAACTTTCCATAACTTTACTCCTTTAATCATTGTGAGTCCATCCAGGCCCGCAATAATTACTAGAATCGTTGATTTTATAGAACTCATCGAGTATGTTTTTTTTTTTTTTGGTAAGTGGCTCATCGAGTATGTTGTCAACTATAAAAAGTAGTTTGACTAGACATCGATATGTATATGAACGAAACATATTTATACAAGGACAAAATGGGCAATTTTAGTTTTCCCTTTACAAATCTATTTTGTTCGTATAACTATTGATGTTCGATTAAGCTAAGGGTCTACAAAAACCAAACCAAAACTGGACCCGACTAGAAAAAAACTAACTGGACAGAAGACTGGTCTCGTATACGGTTTAGTAGTTTAGGGTGAGTTTTCATTTGCTAAAAGCAAATCCCCAACACCCATTTGCTATGCGAGAGAAAATTATAACTTTTATCAACTTAATTTTTAGCTAATGAGAAATAAATTGACTTTTAACAACTCAGCTTTTAACACTTTTATCAAAAATTGTCTTTTAACAATTTGTGCTAAAAATAGGAAACTCAGCATTAGGTGAAAGGGAATTCGTCGGGACCATGTTCGTTTTGAGTTTTGAGACCGAGTTTTTTTTCAATTATTACTCGATCACAACTCATATTTTTCTCCAATTATTACCCATAATCTATTTATTGTTCTTATTTTTCTTTTTTTACCTCTCTTCCAACTTATTATCCATATTTTCAATCGTTACCCTTATTTCTCCGTCTATTACTCCACCCAAGCCCAAAACCCAAACCAGTTGATTTTGGTTGCAAGATTTCGGAAAAATTATGGCCGAACCGACCCGTGCCTACGGCTGACATTCTGGAGAGAGAGAGAGGGAGAGAGAGAGCGAACCAGAGAAAGCATGGAAGCCCTGAGAGCTTCATACGGGGACACCTCCGACTCCGATACAGAATCCGATCCTCTACCTCCACCTGCCACCAGTTCCAGTCACCAACCGCGAAACCCTTTGCCTCCACCTCCTCTTCACCTCCTCCCCAATTCTCTCGGTAACGAATCTCCTCCTAACCTTCTCAATCACTCGCTTTATCTATAAACAACTCTACATACAATCCGAAGCTTATTAGAGTTGTGCCCTTTGAATGCACGGAACACAGCGAAAAAAAGTTCACAATGGTGTTTTCATAGGTTCCCGTGCACCGAATAGGCAAAACGCTAGTAATCAAGGAAGCAAATGAAATGACGATCCCAAACTTACTCTCTTGATTTGGAAATTGTTATGGATTTGGTAGACAATGAAGTGGGAGATTTGCGCACAGGTGTTTTTTTATAGTTAAACACTTCCCTAACCCGTCACCTAAGAATTTTTTGCGATGTAAAAAGTTGAAAGTCTCAGAAATTAGGATTGGGGGTTTAGAGGGATCAGAGCTCTAACTACATTTGCTTAAGAGTAATTATAGATTGATAGGTGTAGATGACCCACCACGTGTTTGGTATTTTGACAATGAAGGTACACTGGACTATGGTCAAGATGGTCAGCCGAGTCGAGTTCGGAGCTTCCCTCACGTTGAAGGAAACTATGCTTTGCATGTTTACATCCCAGGTAATTCGATGTTACTGTGTATTTGTAGTTCAAGATTGACCTCAAAAGCCCTTTGTGCTTTGAATTTTTGGAACAGAGTTGTGTTGCTGTATCTTTTTAGTGTTTAATTGCATAGTAGAGGTGGGAGCCAACTTTAGCAGTCAGTTCATAGTCTGTTGGTACATTTGATAAGAAAATGGCAAAAGATGTGCCCAAATCCTTCACCATGGTGGTACTGTGGTAGTAAGTAAATTGAGAAAGAAATTCGTTTTTACGTAAATCAAGCAAGGAGTAGGTTACCACATGTAGGGATTGAAGATTATGGGCATAAGCTGCAAAGCTTGTTTTCTTTTTAACAGATCAAGGATTGGAGGCTATGAAGCCCCAACACTCCTAGAACTCGCAATATACGCAGTGGACCCTCTAGGGACACATGACACTGACATGCCTTGTTTCCTGGGAACACGCCACATCACTTGTCCATTAAACTTTTAGTATTGTCCGATGGTGGGACGCGCCGGGACTCATGGGGATACGACATGATGTTTTAAAAAAAAATTAAAAGCTTTTCTGATGTAAAATATTTATAACTTCAAATTATCTAGCCACAAGTGTCATTTACTACATCTACTATCGGTTGGTAATGCATTCGATAGGAGTTCTAATCTAAATATTTTTTGGTTACAATGTAGGTCTACATTACTGAAAATTTGAATTAAAAGAAACTGTAGTATCCCTTGCCTTGTCTGTGTCCCCATGTTTGAGAATTTCCGTGTCTCGTATCCGTGTCCTTGTCCATGCAATATAGATTGGAAGAATTCTCTTTCTTAAAAAAGTGTTCGGGAAAAATCATGATGTGCCTTTGGAGTGGTTGATATCTGTTGAAGCTTTTACTAAATTTATTCTTAAATTTTATGAAAAGAAGATTGTAAGATTGAAGACAGTCTTAATGCATTTGCCTGTTCCCTTGGGTAGTGGGTCAAATAGGAACACCTAACCAGACATGTGTAAGCCGGCATGCCGGGATCAGTGTGTGGCCTGTTGCGTGTGAGCCCAAGTCCGTGGTATTGCAGAACCACGGGTGGCCTGGACCTGGCAGATGAGGTCTGACCTAGCTGAAGATAGAGAGTCCGCGTGGTTACCGATGGATTCCTGCGGTCGTGTGGCAACATCGACACTTGGTGCATTGTGCGCGGCGTTACTCCAAGAAGCTGACACGAGCTTGCTTGGAGCCTAGTCAAGTCACTCTATCTAAAGTAAAGTTATAAACCCCACAGAGATCTAGGTTGAGGAAGGTCTGCTTCGTTCAGATCCAAAACCACAGATCCAGAAGGAGAACAGGACAAACACCCTAACACCTTGTGTTTCTTAAGGCACCATTAAGGATTAACCCAAATATTGGAGTCAAAAGGGAAATTGGATGACATGAGTTACTTACTAGTGTTGTCTTGTTTGATGATGCTTGAGTTTTGAACGTTCCAATTTTCACTTTGAGTTTCTGAGTTAGAATATTACTTTAATATAAGTTTTATTTTCGTTTAGTTCGGATACCTTTGGCACCAAAGAAGGAGCTGGCCAATTTGCTGAGGAAGGTCTCATCTCTAGTGCCTGGTTTAAATGCCATCGAAGTAGACATCCCACTCGATGTGTTGTGCCCTGATGGCGTGAAGCTCGAACAAGTTGCCCTGGGGAGAGAATTCCACATAAGTTTGGGGAGAACTGTTCCAATTCGAGTGCATCAAATTGAGTCAATGGTGGCAATGCTTCGTCAAAGGCTTCAGTTTCAAAGGAGGTCGGGCATGGGTCCAAATTATTATGTTCCAATTCAATTACTAAGCATGACAATGCAACATAACTTCTGATTTTATCTTCGCCCATTGTTGTGAAACAGGTATTTGATTGATTTTAGTGAGTGGGAGGTTTTTGTCAATGATGAGCACACACGCTCCTTTCTTTCACTCGAGGTCACGAAAGAAGGTTTGGCAGAGGTACGCTGACAACGTCCTTTTTGTACTACTTCTGATATTTTCTGGTGGGTTTTTTTTGGTCCTGATTCAGAGGGTTGTCCATTTTCTCTGTGGGATTGAGGCTGCAAGTTGATTATAAGTTGTATTCCAAGGACAATCTTAGTCCTTACTTTTCAGATTAAAGCACCGGAATTGGCATCTATATGTAGTGATAGTTGAGAATGTGTATCCGCACTCTGCAGTGTGAAAAAGAGCTTTTTAATGTTAGCGTCATTTATGCCTCTTTCAATTTTCATTTCTATGAAAAAGTTTCAAACTCGCTGCCAAGGATAAGATTCTTGGTTTGGATTTAGGGCCTTTCAGCATTTTTTTTTTCCAACTATATCTTCGTTACATGATGGTTGTGGACCTCAATTTCGGTTTGGACCACTGTTTTGTTTTTGGTGTGCTTGACTTTGTGTTTTATTTTATCAGCATGCTCGACTTTATATACTCCTAGACAAATGACATTTATTTGTTGCCTTGTCCCCCTCATAATAAAAAAGAAAAGAAAAAAAAAGATCAATATCAACGTTGTTTTATGAGGTATTTCAATCTCATGAGTTTTCGAGAAATACATTAGTATAATTTATTTCATGTCACGATGAGTTCTTTTTTCCATGAAATCTCACAGTAGACGCATAAAACTATGATATTTAATTGCATTTAAGTTGATTTCAGATAAAGAAGCACATTCAAGCGGTTAATGAGGTTTACAAGCTTCACAATCTGCCTGAATTTTACAAGGTTGGAATTATTTTCCTTCTTAATACTTCATAAAGTGATTCATATTGCTAAAACAATTGAATAATTTAAGTGTTCTTTTTGTTGTAATGCTGGGCTTTTGCTCTGCTCTGGTTCTTGACCACAGGATCCGCGCCCTCATATATCTATAGCGTGGGGCATGGGTGATACTAGTGATTTATTGAAGCAAGTGGTTGAAGAAGCTTTGAAGAAATGCACCGGGCTTAGAGGATACGCGGGGAGAGGTATTTTTACTTGCAAATTTAGTGGCATCTTCTGTAAGATAGGCCATAAAGTCTACGAAATATGTAAATTCCAAGAATAACATGTCTGTTGAAGGGAAAAATTTTTAGTGCCAAGTGGGCACGGCCACCTGGTGTCGAGCGCGATCTCGACCGTCCAAAAGTGTTTTGGACGGTCCAGATTTCTCCTCTCTCTCTCGCTCTCTCTCTTCTTTTCCTCTTTAAAATTTGGGCCGTCTATTACACTTTTGGACGGCCGAGATGTGTGCTCGGGTATCACATAGGATGGTGCCCGCTCATCAATGAAGAATTTCTCCTGTTGAAGGGTTCTCTCGCCACTGTCGTTGACTAGTGTCTATTGCTTTACAAAAAGGGGGACTTCAGGGACTTGATTTATACTGAGCTCAATGGGTTCAAGACTCGTAGTTGCTTGCTGTGACTAAACACTCTTTTGTGTGCCCGTAATATGGGATTGGATCTTAGCTTCGGTCCCGACGCCGGCACAGTATGGCAGCTATATTGAGAGCATGTTTTTAATCATGTTTAATCTGGAAATTTGTTCCACGTAGGAATTTTAGTGGCTACATGGACTGCAAATTTGTTCACCCTCATCTAACAGAGTGAACAAAACCCTCACTTTGATTTGTGGAAAATGTGTAGAGTCTATGGAATCACATCACTTTTGGGTAAGCATGACATCAGTTTGTGGTGGACCTCATCACTTTTTTTGATAAGCATGACATCACTTTGTGGTGGACGCCATACCTTTTCCACTAATCAGAGTGTGGGTTTTGTTCATCCTCATTAGGTGAGGGTGAACAAATTTGCATTCGGCTATATTATGCATTAAAAAGTATGAAGCCATGAAATTTACCGGTAGCCCTTGTTTAATGCATGGGCTCTTTTTTTTTTTTTTGTCGAAAGTGGATTGGAAATGTACAGAGGTGGTTGATTTAATACCTCTTCTTTTTTTTTTTTTTTTGCAATTAAATTCTTGTTTTGTTTTCCTGTTCAAACTAATCATTTACTAAAGTCCCTTGAAAATTTCTCGTATAGCTTACCGATAAAATGTTATGGGTGGTTAAATATCATGCAATGAAATACATATGTCGTGTGAGCAATTGAAGTAAAAATTTCTCCTATATCAATTGAAGTAAAAATCGATGAAATGTAATGTACGTTTTTTGCACTTAAAACTATGGAGTAGAAGTTAAAACAAGTTATTTTTTCTAAGAATGTGTGACACAATCATTGCACGCGGAGAGGCAAATTTTATGTCAATTGAATCATAAAGAAAGTAATTAGTTATTTCTTGTTTTTCCCTGAATTAATTATTTACTTACTCATTTGAAATTTCTTGCATATCATATAATTGTGTAGGTAAATATGTATATCAAGCAATGAAAACATATTTGATGTGTGGGCATATTATATTTATACACCTTGAATGTCACAAGCACGAAGATTCTTTAATACTCCCGCTTTTTCTATGAAAAGACATGTAATTTTTGGATCAAGAAATAAAATACTTTCGAGCATGTCTTGATCTGAAAATTGCACGTGTTTTCGTAATGGACCATTATTTAGCAACGGAAGGAATAATCGGCAATTGCAAGATCATGTTTTAGTAATTTTTAAACATCAAAGAAGAACTTTGATAACAGAGTCAATACAGGAAATAATGGATTACAGCCTCAAATAACTAAATACAATTATGATACTAGAAAGTTACAATTTAAATAAGGGAATGCAACAAGTAAAACTAAGATCAGAAAATTGGTCTAAAGGCCAAGTTTAGGGCTTTACATGGTATTTAGTCCAGCTTAACTTATTTTAAGGCATCCAATACATTGATAGGAAATATTTAAGGTCTCAAGGACAACACTAGACAAAAATACACTTAATGAAGCAATAAATAAAACCCTTTTATATGTGCACTTTCACTGTAAGTCGTAACTCGTCATTGGGTTGTGCCTTGTAGATTTTGATCATTGATTCTGTAATGCCTCTCTCTCCCCGATTCAAGTAACATATGGTTCCTTTTCATCGGAAAAAAAAAAAAAAAAAAGTAACCTATGGTTTCCAATTCATGTGTCTGGTTTATTTATTTTTTTTAACACTCACGATTTTAGGCTCTTTGGGGTAGGGTATAGCGAGTTTAGGCATTTTGGATTTAGGCACTTAGGGTGCACTTTCCAATTTTAGGGTTTTAGTTGTTTAGGCACTTTCATAGGGTACCCTTGTGATTTAGGCACTTTCATAGGGTGCCCTAGTGTTTAGGTTTATGGTGCACTTTTCAATTATAGGGTTTTAGTTGTTTAGGCACTTTCATAGGGTACCCTAGTGTTTTAGGCACTTTCATAGGGTACTCTAGGGTTTAGGTTTAGGGTGCACTTTTCAATTATAGGGTTTTAGTGGTTTAGGCATTTTTTTAGGGTACCCTAGGGTTTTAGGCACTTTCATAGGGTACCCTAGGGTTTAGGTTTAGGCACTTTCGTTAGGTTTGGGGGTTTAGGCACTTTCATTGGCTAGTAGGGGCATTTTTGAGATGTATAGGTGATTTGTCCTTTTGACATTAAGAAAAAAGTTGATGTCCTCATTGAAGTAAAACCCTTTTACTATGTCCTTTCCAAAAACGGACCCAACTAAGATATGTAACTTTCAAAGCAAAAAGATCTGTCAGTAAATTATCCTTTGTCGAGAGGACAGGTTATATCTGTCTCTGATTGAATCCTTAGACATGCTGCAAACCCACCGGCACGGTATTATGTCTTGTTTTATTTAAATTTGGACCATTGAAAATATTTTTGGACGGTTAAGATGGCGCTAAAAGCCTGTAGTGCGGAAGGGACGCTACAAGACCTCAGGTCCTTACCATGGGGCCAGGGCCATCTCAAATTGAAAATATTCAAAATTATTATATAAATTTTCTTAATATATTCTCCTATTTACTATAACTCACCTTCATCTATTGCGATATAAAAATATTAATGACAATAAAATTGAAAATTACAACCATATTTTTTAGACTCATATTCAATTTTGAAATTTCAAAAATCTTGTTGTTGCTATTATGATCACCCCCTACATAAAATCCTGGTTCCGTCATGGTGTTCCCAAAATTTGGCATTGCCAGAGGAATATCAGATATCTGATTTAAAAAACTAAAAGAGGAATATCCAAAACAATGATACATACACAAATTTTGTGCCACAACCTCACTCACATGGGGTGGCCACATGGGCCCCACCTGCAAGCCCCATACCTCATGTTAGTGAGGTTGTGGCACAAATTTGTGTACTGCATCATTTTTGTATCCAATATAGTAATGGCAAATGTCATTTCTACCACGTCATCACTATTGACTTTGAAGTGAAATACAATTTAAAGGTGAAAAACAGGAACCGATTTGGAGCTTAATTTGTCTTTCATTCTTGAGAACCAATTTAAAATATGAACCTAATTTTTAGGTCTCAATATCACTACTCATTTTAGAATGGCATAAAACTAATATTAGAGCTCAGACAAAAAATTAAAAAAAATAGTAATAATAGAGCTACATTGAGTATTAGACTTGCTTAAAGCATTCAAATATATAAAAGAAAACCAATTCGATCTTTGGCCGAACTTAGGGTCTGTTTGAAATTTGGAGAAAGAAATAGGAAATAAAAGAGAGATGAAACAAAAAGGGAAATGAGAGGAAAAACATAAGAGAAATTGAGAGGAAAGTTGAATTGAAATTTGAAAATTTCCTCTCTCTTTCTTTATAACCAAACAGAGCTTTTGGGTTTCACATTAGTACACCCCTACTTGTTCCCAAACTGTTCATCATCAACCTTTGCAAAACAAAAACCCCATCAAAGTTTGAAAATGTATCATCCGAGTCTCCTATTTATTTATTATACGTCCCACAAACCTAATTTTTCTCTGAACCCGATAATTAGAACCAAAGTTTAAAGGGAAGAGCGGTAAAACCCAGAAATTTTCAGTTTGAAACTTGGTAGAGAAATCTATTGTAAATCCCCTAATCCCGGCATAAATGGTCTGCCTTTGACCAGACCAGAGAAAAGAATAACTGAGGTGCGCTTAAGTTAGCTTAGACACCCTGGTCGTCGGAGAAAGGAATAATCTCGGGTTTTATAAAACCACGCCGCATTTGAAAATAACATGGATCCCTCGACCGTTTTTTTTTTTTTCGGAAACAAAATAAGAAAACCCGCACAATCAAATTTCCCGTGCGCGACAAAACTCATAGTATGACTCAGGTTTCTTTGAGCCCAAAGTGTGATGTGAGGGCCAAAAACCTTCTTTGACTTTTCCCTGCTAGAATGAACTTCACCTCTGTCGTGGGGATAGCAGATTTCTGCCAATTTCCACCGTGTTTCCTGCACATATGTAGATAATAAATCCCATTAAAGGTACTCTGGCCAAGGATGGAGTGGGGGTTGGCCGGAAAATACCCTCCGACGATCTAGTTAGAATTGGCTCTTGAAAGTCCTTTTTAATGTGAGATAGTAGAGCGCGAATGGAAGTGTGCGCTTACTTTTTATTGAATTCCCCCTCCTATTTATAGTTGTCTTGGTTACTTTCCAAACAAGTTTCAATTCCTCTTCCCTTGCGTCTTTCTCGATGCTCTGCTGTAGCTACATCATCTTGCAGTAAGAATATCCATTCCTTGACTTCTTCCACATCTTTTGCCAAGTTCCTCCTTTGTTTCCTCCTGCACTAGAGTGCACTGTCACATCTCGCGATTCATCCTGATCGGGTCACATCATTCATTAATTGCGGGCCGTCATTTGGTTTCCCATCATCATGCTATTTTCTGACCTTTCCTACCCCTTTTCGCCTCAATCAAATTAATGGCGGACTGTTGATTCTCTATGTTATTTTTATCATTGTAGTTGATTAGCCACGATATTCATTTCATCCTTGCGTCCCTTCAGGCTCCAACGACACAGCGCAGGGATTATGCCAACGGGACTCCATCATCGAGGATCTTGCTTTCCCGCAAGTGCTCATTTTGACTGACTATATGACTGAGCCACCTTTATGCCCTTCTCAACATCCCGTGGTATCTCTGATAAAATTTGCGTTAGACATTTTGAACCTCAACGCTGCGTTGGCTCAAACTTTTTTTATCAAAGGCTTGTGTGGTGTAAAGACCCAGAATTTTACAAAAAATGTTTTGAATGAAGTTGGGGAATTTTATGAAATTACTTTTAAAGTTGGAAATTGGTGAATGTGTAAATTAGATTGGTGTTGGGTGAAATTGTAACACAATAGAAGTTGAGGGGGCGTGTGTGTCATTAGACTATAAAATCAAGTTTGGGGGAGAGAAAATCGCCTCGTTTCGTGTCATGTCATGCCCATCCTGTGTCGTGCCTTGCTAGAACCGTGAATCTGTGATATGTCATGCCCGTGCTGTGCCATTCCCGTCCTAGTTCCATGCCAAGCCAACTTCCGTGCTCGTGCCCGTGACGTGCTAGAACAGTGTCGTGCCATGTCGTGACTCGTGCCCCGTCCCACTTCGTGTCGTGCCCGTGCCGTGCCCGTTGAATTCCGTGTCATGTCGTGTCATGCCAAATTCCGTGTCGTGCGCGCTCATTTCCGTGCCCGTGTCGTGCCACGTTGATAAGCCCCAAATGTTGTTTATAATCCGGGCTTATCTCTCTCATTTTGCACACACTTTCGCATTTAAGTACTTTGAATTGTTTGATATTGCGCGTTTTGTGTGTTTTTCCAAGTTTTAGGAAATCGGAGCTAAAAGGCGTGTCCAAAGCTCCAAATAATCCCCAGTTGTATCCGGAAGTACCCAAGGCCCCGCAATGCCGTGGAGGACAATCGCCGAAGCTTAGAAGTCAATTCAAATACCTTTGGAAGGTTCAAGGAAGGCCCGGAACAAAGGAACAACAAAGCTAGAGTTATGAGGCTATAGGAAATCTGACCAACCGATACAAAAAGGCTCATTTCTCTCAAGATACAAAGGCTATGAAGATGAGCTCAATTGGGTTTGAAAGTAGACTCATAGAGCTTTCCAACGGTTCAAGAATCACCTCATTCCGAGTTCGGACGAAGCCAGGGCGTGCTCGCGAAGTTGGGGCAAAAATCTGTCTGAACAGACGCTGATGCATCGATCCATCACTTTCCATGGATCGATCCAAGCTTCAAAAATTCCCAAAAATTCCCAACAGAAGCTCTTGGATCGATCCAAGGGTTGATGGATCGATCCATGGTGGGTTCCGGGCATATTTTTTACAGCACATAAAGGTGTTTTGGGTTGGGCATCCACTTGAATTACTTGCTACTAGTAGAATGCTTCTAGATGTTTGGAGGGCAGAGGTGGCTTTTGTATAAATATCTCTCCCTCTCCTCTCCCAAAGGACCTCCCCCATTAGTTACTCTTCCATTTTGTAGTTTTAGTTTAGCTCCTCCATTGGAGGACTTTGAAGCTTCCTCTCTCTAGAAAACTCACGTAAGTTTCATGTTTCGTTTAATTTCTCGTGTTTTAATGTTGTAGCTACTACTTAGATCGTTATATAAATCAAGTTTATTTCCGTAAAAATCATGTTCTTAATTTCTTTTGCGTTTCAAGTTATGTCTTTCATTCCTATGTTCGAGTAGTCTTTATAGGCTCGGTCATGGGGTGATTAGCACCCCGTGACTTAGGTTCATTCACTCTCCTCGCCTTATTGCAAACATCGCATGTTTATCAAAGAGTTAGGATTAATTTTATGTATCAAAGTTGGGATTTGTTAATCTTTTTGATCACACGTAGTTAAGGGTTTATTCTCCTTTTCACGTGTGATGCTTAGGGCGATGTCAATTCAAATGTTTGTATAAATGGCACAAGAATCCTACTCTTTGAGAAACACCATTTCTAGTTAAACGAGTTTAAGCACCAAATCTTCCGTTCGGGGTCGTTTAACGACGCCCCGAGCCGGTTATTTTAGAGGAGAACGAATTGGCCTGAGGCATGGGTGTTGTGAACCCTTTGACTTAGCCTTGTTTTAATTAGTCTTTTAATCTTCCGAGTCATTCACGAAGTTAAGTGAATCCACCAATCCAACTCCAAAAACCAAGTTTGCCGCTTTAAGGCTGAAAACTTACACTTGCAAGTCAACTCTCACGCCGGGTGCATTTGGTCTCTGTGGACTCGACCCGGACTTCTGGTTATTATGCTTGGCGACACCTAAACCCTACGCTTGGGGAAACATCATTTGAAATACAACCAAAGGACGCAAGCAATTTTTGGCGCCGTTGCCGGGGACCCAATGGTCCATCTAGCGTGAGTTTTTCCTTGCTCCACTGTAAGTATCCCACTCTTTTGTATAGTTTTTCTTATTTTCTGTACATTACTTGTTTTATTAACGAGGCGGCGGACTAGCCCCTCGGAACTGTTCTTGTGGTGAGGCGGTTGCATAACCCCTCCGTTCTGCTAGTCCTAGAAAATCCAAAAAAAAAATGGCTTACTTTGAAAATTGCTATGGAGGGTATGCACGACAATTTGATTGTTCATCGTCACTCCCTATATTTTATGGCTTGGCCTCAGAAAACCCATCATCGCATATTGATAAACTTGAGGAAGCTTTTTCTAGCAATGAAGTGGCTATGTTACAAGTATTCCCATCGTCTTTGCGAGATAGTGCTCAAGCTTGGTTCTATCCTTTGAGGATTGGATCTATCCATACATGGGGAGAGATGATAAAACAGTTTTTCAAGAAATTCACTCCCGTATATGAGACTCACATGCTTTTACAAGAAATATCCAATTTCTCTCAACAAGATGATGAGTCTTTTTCGCAATGTTGGGAGCGATTTAAATGTTCCATATTCTCTTGGTCGAGTTATATTTATGAGCTTGGGGATCTTCTGGCTATCTTTTGCCGAGGTTTAAATCCTAAAATATGTCATTTTGATTTGTTATCCGATGAAGAATTCCTGAGTAAAAATGTTGAAGAGGGTTGGGACTACCTTGATGAATTAGCCCAAAAGCCCCAATTTTGTGAGTTGAATGAAATTGAAATAGAACCACTGTTCATTAATGAGGGGGCTATTTTAGCTTTGAAAGAAATCTCAAAGGTTAAATGGGATGATGAGTCTGATTTCAACTATGCTCTCCAAGAGGATTCTAGTTGTACACTTGATATGCCTCTTCATGAGAAAACTTTTGAGGTTAATACTAGTAGCACTTTTATTGAGTCTCCACCATCACAAGAGCTTGAAAAAATTGAACTAATCGATTTTCTTGGTGTTGATAATTTTGATTGGGTTTACAATCCTGGTTTAGTAGACCTTGTCAACCATTTGAAAATAAATCTAGTTCAAATTATTTACATGGTGGAACTCAAATTTCTAAAGCGAATACGGCGATCACTATACTCAAAGTATCTTATCTTGTGGTATGGTCGTGTTCAGTTCTTGACAAAGAGCTTAGAGTGGAGTGGTTTGTGCGTTGTGGGTGCTCTTCATAGTAGAATAGAGATACATGTGCACGTGGTTAATTTAATCATGTTTTGATTGGTTTTCTTACTCTACTTATTGTGTTTTTAGCTTTATGTACTTTGTCTTGCTTGTCATTTTTCTTTTAATTTCAATCAACTTCGGTATTCGCCGTTTTCGAACGGCTTTTGATGGTCTGGTATAGCCACCCATCTTTAGCTTGTAGTGTTGTGTGACTTGTTCTACGGCACTTTGAGTGAGAGATGGGGAGAAAAGTAGTACCCGTGCAATCGCGTGAAGATTCTACGGTTGTGTTATTTTTGTACATATTGTTATTTGTGAATGCTTTCTCTTAGTAGGAGTGATGTAAAAGCCTCTCATTTGGTCGAGGTATAAGGTGGTTGACATTCCACCCCGTCGGTACATTTTTATCCCTCCTTGTTCTTCATTTTCATACTGTCTTCGTGCTATGAGGACATAACACATTTTAAGTTGGGGGGAGGGAATAGTGTAGGTTGTACATATTCCGTTTTGTGTGTTCCATTTTGTGTTTAAAATTTTCGATTTTCAAATAAATTTTTCCCCCATGTCTAGCTATTTTAAACTCGTAGATACTTCTTATGCTCAAAGGTTTTCTTAAATAGCAAGAGTTCGGTTGTTGAACTCACCTTACAAGCATATACATGAACCTTGATGAATGAATTTTGCCAAGTACTTGTGAGTGTGTCACCACTTTGAGTCGAGATTCATCGTTGTCATATCCCATGCTTTTTGTTTCTCTCTTACCCTTTAGTTTAGGTATATATCATCTCTTGTATATAATAAAGTCTTTTAATATCTCTTATGCATCATGTTGGAGTCTATGGCGTACTTAGGAAATGATTCAAGGCAATCTTTGCTATGAAACCACATATGAGTCACTTTGATCCTTATTTCGAACCAAGTCTGAGTCCCGTTCATTGTAAATCTTAGTAAACCGGATGTTTGGAGGAATGTTAAGGGAGTGTGTTGTGATATCCTAATGGAATTGGGGTTGATCTTAATGAAGTGGGGAGTTGGTGAGTTGGAAAGAAAAAATTGAAAATCTTATGATATCTCTCCCCTACCAAAAGCCCCACAGATGTGTCTCCCACCTCTCCAAGTCCTAAAAATTGACCCACCTCTCTCACACCACAAATGTTACCTCTTATGGCTTTAAGTTTGTTACAAAAAAAAAAAAAAAAAGTATAAAGAAAAAGAAAAAAAAGAAATATGTTGTGAAAGAGCCAAAGAGGAATGAGAAGATAATTGATTATCATGTGTGAGGTTTGGTAAGACATCCGAGAACCAACAGTTTGGATGAGGAGGACGACAAGGGAAATGACATGTGGTGTCGGTGGTTTAGTCTAGTATCTATCTAGCAATTTAGGCATCTTTTGGGTAGTTAGAGTGTAGTGGTGGCCAACGGGTAAGTGATCCAAGCTAGCATAAGGCCATCACTCGATTTGTATTCCCATTTCCTTGTACCCAAGGTCATTATAAGCTAATAAAGTCCTTAGTTGATCTGCGGTACGCTTGTTACTCCATATGATGCATTCTAGATATTTCTTGTACTTTAGTTATAACTTGCTTGTTACTTGTGAATAAAAGCTTTCAAGTACATTCCTAGCACTTCATTGATAGTATGCATAACTTTTTGTCTCCGGTTATCGCATCACCTTCTAGCTCTTGTCATGGGATATGTTTTACCTCACTTAAGTTAGATTGGAATCAAAGCCTATTGTGGTGGCCTTTCTCACGAGTTCTGTTAAAAGATTTGCTCATCCTTATTCATGGAATGTTTGTAGTTTGAGTTGGCACATGGCATCCCATAATAAATTTTGAACTCTTGCAAGTTTACTAAGTTTTGAGCATAGTTGTGTATCTTTAAATTCGAAAAGTTTACATGGGGGAGATAGTTAGTTGTACTTAGTTCCTTTGTGTTTTGTAGGTTATCGCCTCTGAAAACCCTCACGAGACTTCACTCGTCCTACCGGGGCCGCCCGGGGGTTTAAAAGATGTATTCAATTTTAATTTGTTTTCATTAGTTGCATTTGTTTAGTTTGCTCGGGGCGAGCAAAGTTCAAGTTGGGGGGTGTGATAAGCCCCAAATGTTGTTTATAATCCGGGCTTATCTCTCTCATTTTGCACACACTTTCGCATTTAAGTACTTTGAATTGTTTGATATTGCGCGTTTTGTGTGTTTTTCCAAGTTTTAGGAAATCAGAGCTAAAAGGCGTGTCCAAAGCTCCAAATAATCCCCGGTTGTATCCGGAAGTACCCAAGGCCCCGCAATGCCGTGGAGGACAATCGCCGAAGCTTAGAAGTCAATTCAAAGACCTTTGGAAGGTTCAAGGAAGGCCCGGAACAAAGGAACAACAAAGCTAGAGTTATGAGGCTATAGGAAATCTGACCAACCGATACAAAAAGGCTCATTTCTCTCAAGATACAAAGGCTATGAAGATGAGCTCAATTGGGTTTGAAAGTAGACTCATAGAGCTTTCCAACGGTTCAAGAATCACCTCATTCCGAGTTCGGACGAAGCCGGGGCGTGCTCGCGAAGTTGGGGCAAAAATCTGTCTGAACAGACGCTGATGCATCGATCCATCACTTTCCATGGATCGATCCAAGCTTCAAAAATTCTCAAAAATTCCCAACAGAAGCTCTTGGATCGATCCAAGGGTTGATGGATCGATCCATGGTGGGTTCCGGGCATATTTTTTACAGCACATAAAGGTGTTTTGGGTTGGGCATCCACTTGAATTACTTGCTACTAGTAGAATGCTTCTAGATGTTTGGAGGGCAGAGGTGGCTTTTGTATAAATATCTCTCCCTCTCCTCTCCCAAAGGACCTCCCCCATTAGTTACTCTTCCATTTTTAGTTTTAGTTTAGCTCCTCCATTGGAGGACTTTGAAGCTTCCTCTCTCTAGAAAACTCACGTAAGTTTCATGTTTCGTTTAATTTCTCGTGTTTTAATGTTGTAGCTACTACTTAGATCGTTATATAAATCAAGTTTATTTCCGTAAAAATCATGTTCTTAATTTCTTTTGCGTTTCAAGTTATGTCTTTCATTCCTATGTTCGAGTAGTCTTTATAGGCTCGGTCATGGGGTGATTAGCACCCCGTGACTTAGGTTCATTCACTCTCCTCGCCTTATTGCAAACATCGCATGTTTATCAAAGAGTTAGGATTAATTTTATGTATCAAAGTTGGGATTTGTTAATCTTTTTGATCACACGTAGTTAAGGGTTTATTCTCCTTTTCACGTGTGATGCTTAGGGCGATGTCAATTCAAATGTTTGTATAAATGGCACAAGAATCCTACTCTTTGAGAAACACCATTTCTAGTTAAACGAGTTTAAGCACCAAATCTTCCGTTCGGGGTCGTTTAACGACGCCCCGAGCCGGTTATTTTAGAGGAGAACGAATTGGCCTGAGGCATGGGTGTTGTGAACCCTTTGACTTAGCCTTGTTTTAATTAGTCTTTTAATCTTCCGAGTCATTCACGAAGTTAAGTGAATCCACCAATCCAACTCCAAAAACCAAGTTTGCCGCTTTAAGGCTGAAAACTTACACTTGCAAGTCAACTCTCACGCCGGGTGCATTTGGTCTCTGTGGACTCGACCCGGACTTCCGGTTATTATGCTTGGCGACACCTAAACCCTACGCTTGGGGAAACATCATTTGAAATACAACCAAAGGACGCAAGCACACGTGCCCACTTAGACTGTGTCGCTCCGTGTTGTGCCAAGATTAGACCGTGCTTGTGGCGTGTCGTGCCACCTTCGAACGTGTCGTGCTCGTGCCGTGCCCATGCCGACCCGGCCCGTTTGACACCCCTAATTATAGCATACATATATAGCGAGCAACAACACAATTGCATGTAGAATGAGACTTTTTGCTCCTTTAATTTGGATTCAACCATCTAACTTTATATGCCCCTCATTTTTCTTTAAATAAAGGCAAGAAAGGATACAGAAAATTACTCGAAGGTAAAACTGTAACGAACTCATGCCACATAGCACTTAATCACAAAAGCTGTATTCATAAATAATTCTTGACAAGTAAAACACAGATCGAACATAATTTACATCAACTATTGCGACCATTTTCAATCTCAACCATGTAGGTGGACCAGAACAAATGTTTCTTCCAAACGATCACCATTTCGTCGATTGGAATGTTCTTGGTCTCGGGTAGAAAAAGAAGACGAAAATGGTCATCACCACCACCCAAAAAGCAAAGAAAATGAAGATACTGAATTTAAAGTGTGTAGACACCCCGATTTTGAACCCAGGATGCACTCGAGCATTCCCGATGATGAAATAGACCAATCGTGCATACCTCGAGGCTAAGAACAAGGCTTGAACTCACCGAACCACCCTAAACAATTCTAAGCCCTCCTAGAACAACCTTAAACCAACCAAAATGACCAAAATACCCTTCAAACCATCCAAAAACCTCTTCAAAACAAACCCAAGTCTACGCCATCTTCTAGTACATTCAAAACCCTCTTTATTGATATATAATTCATCCCAATCCATTTTGAAATTAGGGAGATGTGTCCGTTTTACCAAAATGACTTGTTTTCCCGACCTTCTGAGGGTAAAATGGTCATACACTTGGATGTACAAATTATCTTGGGTTCAAACCACTTGGGTTAGAAAGTACACTCGACAAGCTTTCCAACGCTTCAAACCACGCACGAAACGGAGTTCGGTAGCACCCGGGGCAGCCCCGCAAAGTTTTACCTTTTGAGCAACAGCCTTGAGCGCTCAAGGCCCCAACCTTGAGCGCTCAAACCCAAAAATCCCACCTTGAGCGCTCAAGCCCATGGCTTTGAGCGCTCAACTCTGATCCAGATCAGTTTTCTACAAAGCATCTAATCATGATATTCTACTGCAAGAGGAGCGTCTACCTATGTTTTCTACTGCCTAAATACACTTTCTAGACCCTTGAACATCTCCTCAATCACCCCCCAAACCCAATTAAAAAATTAAACCCATTTCCCTCCCATTTCTCTCTCTATATAAACCTCATCCACTCCCTTGATTGATCTCTTACACACTCTCACACCCTTCATCAGACCTCTCCACTCTCTCTCATCATTTCAATCACGTTTTAGCCTTTCTCTCCTCCATAGCCACCACCATCCATCATCTTCAACCTCCAAAACACCCCAAAACCTTCTTTAAAAGGCCTACAACACATGGGTCTTTGAAAAACCAACTACAACAGCCCCTCTCTCACTCAAACAAGCCATTTACAGCCCATACATTCCATCAATTTCGTCCAAACCTAGCTCTTCCATCAAAACACACCTCATCCAAGCCAAAATCACCATTTTAAGCTCAAATACTCCATCATCCACTCAATCAATCATCCAATCAGCTCTACACTCACACTCTACTGTCCAAAACAACCCACATTACACTTATAAACACAGCCACTATCCATCCATTCATCAAACCCCAAGTTCAAGCCTTAATCAAAGCCAAAAGGTAGAAAATCATGTGAGAAATCACTGTTTTGGTCTTGCTGAGGGAGACCAGTGGGCTCATTCAAGTTCCTCATACTTGAAATGAGCCTACAAGGTCTGAAAAGTATCCAGAAAAGCATTTTATTTTGGTAGGATTGAGCGCTCAAGCCCAAGGCTCTGAGCGCTCAATCTGTTTTCTAACAGCTTACAAATCTTGTTCTGAGCAAACCATAATCATTGATTTGGGGTTGTTTGATCATCCAATGTCATAAAATAGCAGAATTTGGCGATCTGGAAGTGGCTTGAGCGCTCAAGGCTTTACCCTTGAGCGCTCAATCCACTTTGAGCGCTCAAACCCCAACAGAAAGTCAGTCACAGTGTTTCAGCCATAACTTTTTACTCCGAACTCCGTTTTCAACGTATTATATATCAAAACGTAGATAATTTGAAGGGCTACAACTTTGTAGTTTTATGTTCTTCCTGATTATGTCTCAAAACCCTCCAAAAAATACAAATAGTGTCGAAAAGTCAAATAATTTTGCTCAAAATGGTATCCTAAGTCCTATTTCTCTCTTTCATTGTCATTTTCTTTGTTTATATCATTTCACCATCGCATTGTACATTGCACAAGCATCCACCATCACTTTGTTCGTATTTGAATACTTGTTTATGTGTTTTCCCATTCCCATACTCCCCGTTATTTGCTCAAAATTGATCTTCAAATATTTCCAAAATCTCACAAAATGTTGAGTAGAGACCGGTTCACGGACCGGGCGAGTGGGGTGCCGTAAAACCCTTCCCCTCTCGTAACCAAACCCCCGAATCCGAGAAATCTTTGGTTTCGCCATGATCAGTAAAATCTTTTTCAATGGGCAAATGAGTCATTTTTAATCGGTTTCTCGGGTTCGGACCTCAAATCCGGGTGGCGACTCTAACAACAATCACAATCTTCTCAAACGCGAAACCGCACCGATTTCCGTGGGCCGTCCACCATTTTGCAAACAATAAACTGGAAGTCTATACCTTTAAGGGAGCATCACGTTTGTTTGTTTGTTTTTTTTTTTTTTTATACGTTACTTTCAACATATCATTTTTCTAGAACTCATTATTGAACATCCACCATTAATACACATCCCCAATTGCACACGAACCAAAAAAACAAAAAAAGTTACAGTTTTCAATCTCCCTGTTCACTACGCATTACATTGCCTTGTCGGTTCCCTCTTCCCTTATGATCTAAGAAAATTTGATTTCGAATTTCATTCCGTAGTGAATCCATGTACTCATCAACCACCGCGAAATCCGGATCTGACTGGATAGCCTCATTAGCCTCAGCATGAATCTCACGGGATATTGTGTCGTCATTTACGTACTCCTCATTTTCCATATCGGCGCTCCTGAAATATTTGTCTGATGGACAAGGAATTCTTATATAATTGTGGAGAGCCATGGAGATAAGAATAAATTTTTTGTGGTCTTCTAATTTAAACTTCGGGGCCGACTTCATCATTGCCCATCGGGCTTTCCAGACACCAAATGCGCGCTCAATGCAACTTCTTAAGGAAGAGTGCACCCTGTTAAATCTTTCGTTCGAATCTCTTACTGGCCTCCTCCTTCGTCTAAAGTCATCTTGGTGATACATATACCCCTTGTAAGGAGCCATGTACCCCTTCGCGTTTGGATACCCAGCATCAACCAAGTAGTACTTCCCTGCTTGAGGTCAATTACAAATCATGTATAATTATGTCATTTTCTTACCTACTTTCCAATAACGGGATATTTAAAATTAAAAAGAATTACCTTCCGGAGGGTGGGGGAACCGATTTCCCGTTTTTGTAGTCTCGTGCTTAAAAATATTGTAATCGTGCATGATACCTTCGTATCCGGAGGCGGCGAATGTGAAACAAAGGTTGGAATTGCAAACAGCGATGACGTTGAAGGTCGTTCCACCTTTACGGCTCCAATAGCGTGCGGTTTCGTGACTTGGTGGGGTGCATGGCACGTGCGTGCCATCTATTGCGCCGATGCAATCCTGTCATACATGAACATATTCTCATGTTTATATTACGAATTCATACACAAGGAAGAAATCTTTGAACACAAAATTGTATTTTTGCATTTTAGTAATATGGTTAAACATTACCTTGAAACGGTGGTATCTTTTGTTCTTCTTCAAACATTCATGCCAATGCTCTGGAGGCTGCATCGGGCAAATCCAATGGTATGCAAAATCTTCCAAGCATGGGGTTATTTTCTGTATATGCCTTGATATTGTACTCCCTGATCGTTGGAACCGATCATCTATGTCTTGGTTTGACCACCCACACAACATTT
This sequence comes from Vaccinium darrowii, assembly GCA_020921065.1. NCBI lineage: Eukaryota > Viridiplantae > Streptophyta > Magnoliopsida > Ericales > Ericaceae > Vaccinium > Vaccinium darrowii. The sequence goes on along the minus strand of CM037159.1, from coordinate 14,030,302 downwards.
TCAAGAAAAAACCCAAACACTCTCGTACGCCAACGCCAAAAGATTTTTCCGGTTGTTTGAATCCATGTCGGCTGACCAACTCATCACATAGTTGTTTAAATAAGTCTGTTGACATCCCGAACACATCGTGACAACGCTTGGGATTTTTACTGTTCACAATTTTGTCCACCCAATCTTTCCCGCTCAATTCGTCCGTATGGTATGGAATCCTTTCCGGTTTCATTAAACGGGTCCATTCGTTTGCAATTTTTGCCACACATACCTTTACGATATTGTCTTTTTGTATTATTGCTTGTGTGGTGGCCGGACTTATCAATTCTGAAAAATGTGTAGATGCGTCATTATGAGGATCCGACATATGTGAATTCGAAGGACCACTTGATGGGTGCCTACTATACTCATTACCATCCCCTCCCGTTTCTTCTTTGTCAATGGTATCCATTCCATGACCTAGGTAGCCGGCATAGTTGTACATGTCTGTCATTTCATGTTCGGTAAATTGCACCGATGCAGATGGATAAAAAGAACTGGAGCCACTACCAGACTCTTCGTTGTATGGTGCTGGTATATATGGCTCACTACTCCCTCCTATGTTCATTGACGTATCGTAGGATTTACCTCGGGTCCCAAAATGGAAGGATGACCTACTTGGCTCGTGCTGGACAGCAACCCCAGACGGGTGACTGTAGTCCTCATTTTTCGTTCCAAAATGGAACGAAGATCGCGTCGGTTCTAAGTATGGCGGACCGTTGTACTGTGTACCATATTGACCACTGGAGTCACCAAAATGAAATGACGATCTCTGGGTTTTAAATTGTGCGTGTTCCTTGTCTGACAGCGTGCCAAGATGGAATGAGGACCTCGCACTGTATAATTGAAATGCCTTTGTAACTAACCTTAAGTTCAAATAAAAATAAAGAGCATGCGAATGACAAAAAAATATTTACTGCAGAATGAAAAATGAAAAATGTGGTAATGAAAAAATGTGTTGTTTTTCCTCATCCAATAAGGTAATGAAAACTGTGAAGCTTTCAAATTCTTTCAAATTCTAATCTTTAAATTTCAAATTCTAATCTTTAACTTATAGAGACATGGATTGAAATTACGGCAGGAAAAAAAAAAAAAAGGCAGCATTAATTTTCTTCAAACTCAAAAGAATTATGCAATGCGTCAGAACTTGAATTCTTTGTAATCCCTTTGTGTTATATTCACTAAGTGATATTTCACTTACGGAAAATTCATTTATGAAAAAAAGAAACCCATCAATTTTTTTCACATTTTCCTTCTATGATTGTACCTCATCGGGTCTATGTATGCCTGTTGATTGTGTGACGGAGTGCCAAAATCAAAGGACGGCCTTCTGAGATCCATGTATGGTTGTTCATTGCGTGATGGAGTGCCAAGATGGAATGACGACCTCGCACTGTATAATTGAAATGCCTTTGTAACTGACCTTAAGTTCAAATAAAAACAAAGAGCATGCGAAGGACAAAAAAAATATTTACTGCAGAATGAAAAATAATAAATGTCGTAATGAAAAAATGTGCTTTTTTTCCTCATCCAATAAGGTAATGAAAAATGTGAAGCTTTCAAATTCTAATCTTTAACTTTCAAATTCTAATCTTTAAATTATAGAGACATGGATTGAAATTACGGCAAAAACTAAAAATAAAAAAAGGCAGCCTTAATTTTCTTCAAACTCAAAAGAATTATGCAATGCGTTAGAAGTTCAATTCTTTGTAATCCCTTTTTGTTATATTCACTAACTGATATTTCACTTACGGAAAATTCATTTATGAAAAAAAGAAACCCATCAACGTTTTTCACATTTTCCTTCTACGATTGTACCTCATCGGATCTATGTATGCCTGTTGATTGTGTGACGGAGTGCCAAAATCAAAGGACTGCCTTTTGAGATCCATGTACGATTGTTCATTGTGTGATGGAGTGCCAAGATGGAATGAGGACCTCACACTGTCATTGAAAAACACTTTATCAATGACCTTAATTTCGCATAATAAGTTTTTTTTATCACATTTTTGTTATACGATTGTACCTCATAGGATCCAAGTACGGTTGTTGGTTGTGTGTTGGATCATATGGTTGGCTACTGACTTCATCATCGCAACATGAATCTTCCGGTTGTATTGCCTTACCTCTGTCATTGTCACCGAATACCCAACTTGCGAAGGACATTGTACCTATTGCAGGACAACATAATATGGATTACCTAGAACAATAATATAGATTACTTTCCAAAAGCACCTAATAAATCTTAGCATAATGAACCTGAAAAATTCCGAAATAACACTCTTTGACTTCATAGGAATATCATAGTTAAGTACATAGTTCATGAAAGTTTCACAGACAACCAAATTTCAAGTCCAACAAAGCCAACAACAGTCTTATCATATAGTACTCATAAATCCGAAATAGTAAAAACCACAGAAACAAGGAAAGCATTATAACAGATCATATGGGGGTGGTGGGAAGTAAGGGGGTGGAATGGCCTCATCCCTTGAGTGCCCTCTTTCGTAAGCGTTAAGAGTCGCACGATGCTCGTAGTATAGCCATGTCTGACGACCCACGTCCGAATTAAATCCAAGGAAAGCATCAACCTTGCCAGCCTTTTCAAACAACCGGATTGCCCACCAATGGAGTTCCTGACATTCATGGTTGTTCTCATCTTTGAAAATGGGGAGGGACGACAATTTTTTTATTGCTTCTATGTGCAAGTCCCTTCCAGCGTCGTGAGTAACGACACGATGTTCCGTGGTCTTCACCGTTTGGATCAGCTCGTTTATGGACTCCGACATGGCAGTTGTACTTGCGGCAACCCGACTTTTATACAACTGCGTCCCGCTGCCCCCTGCAACACTATCCGATTTCAACCTCTTTGCAATAGCAGGGCCGAACTGCTCTGGCGAATGAACCGCATTTGTGCCGTCACTGTGCAAATCGTGTGAATTATCAGATTCAACTTCAGCCATCCTCTCCTGTCTACTTTGGGGTACATAAGCCCCAGCACCCGTTGCCGTTACATCACGAAACACCCTCTCCATCAAGTCAGCATGCTCTAACCCGGCATCTTTAAACTTGGCAGCAAGTTTATTTCGCTACATTTACCGGGAAACAACAAAAAACAAACAAAGTATTAAAGTTTAGTCAATAAAGATACGAAACATACCTTATAACTCAATTATACAGAACCGGACAAGTTGTATGGATTCGTGGTAAATGCAGCGTGCAAAAGTATGTTTAGACATGTAAAAAGAAACCTTCAACTTCAGCAACTATGGTCTGAAAATAATGTTCATGACTCCATTTAAAGGAAAGAAAAATGGGATTATGCCAACGGGACTCCATCATCGAGGATCTTGCTTTCCCGCAAGTGCTCATTTTGATTGACTATATGACTGAGCCACCTTTATGCCCTTCTCAACATCCCGTGGTATCTCTGATAAAATTTGCGTTAGACATTTTGAACCTCAACGCTGCGTTGGCACAAACTTTTTTTATCAAAGGCTTGTGTGGTGTAAAGACCCAGAATTTTACGAAAAATGTTTTGAATGAAGTTGGGGAATTTTATGAAATTACTTTTAAAGTTGAAAATTGGTGAATGTGTAAATTAGATTGGTGTTGGGTAAAATTGTAACACAATAGAAGTTGAGGGGGCGTGTGTGTCATTAGACTATAAAATCAAGTTTTGGGGAGAGAAAATCGCCTCGTTTCATGTTGTGTCATGCACATGCTGTGTCGTGCCTTGCTAGAACCGTGAATCCGTGATATGTCATGCCCGTGCTGTGCCATTCCCGTCCTAGTTCCATGCCAAGCCAACTTCCGTGCTCATGCCCGTGCCGTCCCGCGACGTGCTAGAATAGTGTCGTGCCATGTCGTGACTCGTGCCCCATCCCACTTCGTGTCGTGCCCGTGCCGTGCCCGTCGAATTCCGTGTCATGTCGTGTCATACCAAATTCCGTGCTGTGCGCGCTCATTTCCATGCCTGTGTCGTGCCACGTGCCCACTTAGACTGTGTCGTTCTGTGCCATGCCAGGATTAGACCGTGCTTGTGGCGTGCCGTGCCACCTTCAAACGTGTCATGCCCGTGCCGTGCCCATGCCGACCCGGCCCGTTTGACACCCCTAATTATAGCATACATCTATAGTGAGCAACAACACAATTGCATGTAGAATGAGACCTTTTGCTCCTTTAATTTGGATTCAACCATCTAACTTTATATGCCCCTCATTTTTCTAATAAAAGCAACAAAGGATACAGAAAATTACCTGAAGGTAAAACTGTAACGAACTCATGCCACATAGCACTTGATCACAAAAGCTGTATTCATAAATAATTCTTGACAAGTAAAACACAGGTCGAACATAATCTACATCAACTATTGCGACCATTTTCAATCTCAACCATGTAGGTGGACCAGAATCAATGTTTCTTCCAAACGATCACCATTTCGTCGATTGGAATGTTCTTGGTCTCGGGTAGAAAAAGAAGACGAAAATGGTCATCACCACACCCAAAAAGCAAAGAAGATGAAGATACTGAATTTAAAGTGGCAAAGCATCGTCAAGAAGATTTGAGCGATAACGAACGTGAAGATCATATTGACTGCCACAGTGATACTCTGAGCAACCGATCGGATTTCCATGGGGAAGATTTCACTAGGGACTAAACAGCCTAGGGGTCCCCATGACCAGGCAAATCCTGCAACATCCAAGCATATGAAGAGTACTACTATAATGGAATACCACGTTCGTAGGTTTTCGACGACCCCTTTAATTCCGAATTTGGCTCCAATACAAGCTGCTACCGCAATCTGTAAATAGGAAAGGAAAATCACGTGAGTGTTTAGTAACAAGTTAAGCTGTAAGGCTAAGCCTATAACCAACCAAGTGAATATAAATAAAACGAAAAGTAAAATTGAATACACCTAGCAAATAAACATCTGAGTGCCACCTTCAAGGAACAAAAATCTTCTCACCCATTTATCCACACCGTAAATTGAAACACCGGTCGCAACAAGATTGACAATACCGGTAATCACAGTTGATATAAGCGAAGCATTGTTTCAGAACCCAATCGTTTTGAACAAAACCGGCGCGTAAAACATGATCACATTAATTCCAGTCATTTGTTGGAAAAAGGGAATCAGAATAGCCATTGTGAGTTGTGGCCAATGCTTCCTTTGCAATAGATTCCTCCAAGGTTGCTCCACTTTCTGCGCCGCCTCGCACGCCGCCACAAGATTGTTGAACTCCTCATCCACGTCGTCAATGCCTCAGATCCGTTTGAGTTTCGCCTTTGCTTCCTCGGCCATGCCATGTTCGATCATCGAGTTGGGTGTTTCGGGGAGGACCAGCGACTCGATGGTGATTATTAGGCCTGGGACCATGGCTCCACCCAAGCTCAAACGCCATCCCTAGCCCCTTTTGATTTTGGCAAAGAAATAGTTGAGCACATTTCCTACTACTATGCCTATTGTAACTGATAGTTGGAAGACAATGTTGAGTGCTCCTCTGTACTGGTATGGTGCCATTTCGATGAGGTATAGTGGCACAGCTTGCAAAGACAAAATCAGAAGGTGAAAAAAACATAGACTTCATTGAAATTGAGAGAAAATGTTTAAAACGTGAGCCAGGTCCGATTTTTAAGGCATTGATGGTTACAGGAAGAAGGCATTGATGGTAATTAGGAAGAAGCATAACCAAAATTTCACCAAATTCACTTCCCTCGCTTCATAGATCCACCCTCCTACGTTCTTTCTCACACCATTTGCAGTCCGGGTTGCGTTTGTATCCGCTTGGAAGCTTGCATTTTGGGTTTTGTTCAAGCTTGGAGCTAAGATTTCAACTTGGGTTTAGATCTACATAATTTGGAGCTTAATCTTCGAGGTAGGGGTTGTTTTCTACCTCCTCTAAGTGTTCATATTGCGTTTTGATGCAATTTTTTTTTAGCCAATTTCCTATTTTCAATGTTTGGGATGAAATCCCCCACAAAAGTGAAAATCTGCCAAACTGTTTTGTACTCAGAAAACCGCCTCGTCTGGACAGGATTTCCAGCCGTCCGGATGGGATTTCCAGATCAGGGCTGAGAATCTGTTTTGTCATTTCGGACCTGTTTGACCCTCCCTCAGCCTTCGATTGAGTTATTTGATCATGTGCTTGAAATTTCTATCATTTATACTTCGTTACTTGATGGTAATACTATTTTTAGCCATTGTAAATCATAACTTGTTGAATTCTCACATTCGATGATCATAACACCCATCCCCATGAACACGACATGTGATGACCCAACATAGTGAGTAACAAACATGTTTTCAAAGGAAATGGATTGGATTTTTAAATGGACACTCGAGGGATACTTAATGGACACAAGCTAATTGAAAGGGAAACCTTTTGATTTAAAGATGGTTTGTAGTTACTAGGACCCCTTTCGGATGATCCTAGGCATGAGTTAAGAGACCCATAAATCTTGGCACAAGTTACATGAATCTGGGCAGAGGGCTACGAGGACCTAGGGAGACGTCCTGAATGCTCGATAGCTGTTACGAGGCCCAAAATACTTGACAGGACCCACGTAAGCACGTCCTCAAAATCGTCTCATGTGGGACCTTATCCAATGCGGTTTAGATTAGGATTCTCTTTTGAACTCATTCCAATTTTTTTTTTTAAAAAAAAAAGTTCCCGTAAATCGAGTATTGGTTAAACAAAAACAATAAGTTAATTTCATCCAATCAATAGATGACATTTGTCGCAACCATAGCACTCCTCACTTTTTGTTAGTGTTTGAAGATTCGTATTTTGGGTCTCGTCCCCGTTGTGCTCATGGTCCAACAACTTTCACCCATCAAGCGATGTGAGACAAGACCCACTTAAGCACGTCTTCAAAATCGTCTCATGTGAGACCTGCCCAAACACCTCAAGCTCCTCTCTTGTCGGGCCCACCCAAGCACGTCTCCTCGCAAGACCCGTCTCACACTTCCAGTTGGTGCAAGCTCTAATACCACCTGTAACAACCCGCCCTAACTGACCTGCTAACCCTTAGCCTAACCACGTGGCTTCAAAGGTTAACCTCGAGTTATGCAACAGTTGCTTGAAATTTTTTATATTTAGTTTGCAAATTTCCTATCCCACCGATGTGGGATCCTAATGGGGTCTTACAATCTCCCCCACTTAAGATCGCAACGTCCCCATTGCGCCTCATGGTCCAACAACTTCCACCCACTAAGCGATGTGAGACAGAACTCGCTTAAGCACGTCAAACTCCTCAAACTTGTCTCAAGTGGGATCCGCATAAGCACCTCAAGCTCCTCACTTGTCGGCCCACCGAAGCACGTCCTTCTGGGACCTGCCTTACACTTCTGGTTAGTGCAAGCTCGGATACCGCTTGTAATGACCCGCCCTAGCTGACCTAGTAACCTTAGCTTAACCACGTGTCTCAAAAGGTTAACCTCAAATAAATGTAGCTGCTTGAAATCGTTTATATTTAATTTGCAAATTTCATATCCCACCATGTGGGATCCTAATGGGCTCTTGCAAGAAACGTTCATCTTATAGTCTAGAGCACGTAAAAAATAGTAAGAATATTGAAATTCATGTTTGATGTTGACAAATGCATGATCAGAAAAAAAAAAAAAAAAAAAAAAAAAAAAGAGAACTCAAATAATAGACAAATATGTTTTGATCATGCATTAACATTTAATGCATGATCGGAAAATAAAAAAAACGAACTCAGACAATATACAAATATGTTCTGATCATGCATATAAACTTGAATTTAGATATTCTTATTATCTTTGACTCGCTTTAAAGGGTGAACATTTCCGATCATTAAAATAATAGAGCCTACATGGTAATATGGCAAATCGGTTGTAAGTTTGATTGTAAAAATGGGTGTGTAACTAGACTTTCCGGTGAACAAAATCATACTCATTTGTGTCTCTCTTGAGAGCATCTCCACTCCTTACTATGTTATTCACTCAACCACAAATTTGAGTAAAGGCCCCCAAACACATACTCCATTCCTTTACTCAAACTTACATCAAAATGAGTTTTACTCAAATTTTTTTTTTACTCAATGTTCAATTTTACTCAAGTCAAATTGAGTAAGACTGAAAATTTTACTCGGATTTTCGAGGCTTTTTTCTCCTTCCAAATTTAAAACAATACTTAGTAGTATTAAATAAGCTTTCACTCAAATTTTGTTTGGATTTGGAGTAGTTAATATCAAATAGTAGTATTAATTAAGCTTTCACTCAAAGTTTGTTTGGATTTGGAGTATTTTAATATCAAATGGAAGTTTCTACTTAAATTTTCGCTCAAATTTAAGTAGAAGAACGAGCAAGGCTTTATACTCTCCACTCTCCATACAGAGTCACAGACGCAGAAATCTCTACACAGAGAGACTCATCATCGGAACAGCTAAACCAAAATGGGCGACTCTCTTCCCTCCCCTCAACCGAAGCGTTCCATACACACTTCCACCCCTCCCTTAACCGCCAACGGCGGCCCTTCTAAGCGCTTCAAGCGCCCACCACCTCCCTTAAACGTCCCCGCCGGCCACGTCCTCTTCCGCCTCCTCTGCCCGACCTCAATAAGTGGCGGCGTTATCGGAAAGTCCGGCTCAATTGTCAAGCAGCTCCAGCAGGACACCGCCACCAAGATCCGCGTCGAGGAGTCCCCGCCCGGGTCTGACGAGCGGGTGATTGTTGTAATTGGGTCGAATTCCGTATCCAAGAAGGTCGCATTGAAGGAATTGGAAGGGGGAGGGAGTGAATTCGAGGTGTCGGCAGCGCAGGAGGCGGTGGTTAGGGTTTTCGAGAGGATGCTGGAGGTTGTGGCGGAGAATAATGGGGGAGAGACGACGGGGGAGGAGGCCAAAGGGGGTGTGGTGTTGTGTAGGGTTTTGGCCGAGAGCAGTCAGGTGGGGGCGGTCATTGGGAAAGGAGGGAAGGTGATTGAAAAGATTAGGGAGGAGACTGGGTCTAAAATTAGGGTTTTGAAGGGGGAAAAGTTGCCGTCTTGTGCCTTGCCTAATGAAGAGTTGATAGAGGTAAGGGTTCATTTTGCATTTATTGTGTTTGAATGTCATCTCCTGCCCTTACTCAATTTTCTACTGAAGTTGACCAAAAGCTTCATTTGGTGTTAAGAACTCCAAGGACAAACCCAAATACAAGTGCAAATTTAAATAAAAGCTTCATTAATGAGTAATTAAAATGTGATTTTTTAATTTATTTTTCGAGTTTCTTGATTTGGTGAAAAATTTAAGTAAAACTCAATCTACTTCAAGTGTTGTGTAAGTTTAGAGGGGTTTTACTCGGATTTTGGTTCTAAATCAATTAAATTTGGAGAGTGGGGGCTATAGACTCTTAGAAATTGTGGTTCAAAACTTCCCAGGCTCCCAGGTGTTATCAACTCTTTGGGTCAATCCATACGGGGCTTTACCTTGGCTCTAATTGTGCCCCTGCTAGAGGAAGCTAGGATTGGTTCTGAATTAGTAGAGAGTCGCATGTAAGCTTATCCGAACACCTGAATTGTCATAAAAATAAAACGAAACGTGGTAGTAGGTATTCTATAATGTTGGTTTAGTAAGTAGTTATAGTTAGGGCTGTCCAGCGGATCGTCCGATCCGTTCGATCCGCCCAAACCGATCCGTCCGTTTACTCACCCGAGGTACGTTACGGATGGATACGAATCCTAACATTTTTATTTTGACGGGTACGGTTCAAGTTCGATCCGCTCGATCCGCCCAATCCGCTTAATAATCCTTCTTTAATCCGCCAAATCCACCCGATCCGCAACCGAACCGATCCATCCGTATGTCACCCACGGATGGTTGCGGATCTTAAAAATGGCAATCCGTCACGAGCGGATCGGATCGAGAACGAACCGATCCGGCAGGAACTGATCCGTGGACACCCCTAGTTGTAGTTCGAATTTTCGTTGTTCTTTGTTTTGCCCTTTTAGATAGATAATGGGCGCTGATGTTTCAATTTATGCATACAATTGCATGATCAGCGTTGATATAATACACATACACATGGGATCTTTTTGTTAAGTTACCAACTCTCCCAAAAGCTTAAGTTGTTAGGAAATGGGTCCAACAATGTATATCAAGCTTTCTAACACCCTCCCTCACGTGCAACCCCATCTTGCACATGGAGATGCAAAATTTTCAGAGAGAGAGAGAGAGCAGAGCAGAACAGATTATGAAGGGGAGAAATAGAATGCAAACGGGAGACAAATGCCAGCAGAGAGACTTGAACCCAAGACCCTTTGCAACCAGAGGTCTGATACCATGTTAAGTTACCAACTCTCCCAAAAGCTTAAGCTGTTAGGAAATGGGCCCAACAATGTATATCAAGCTATCTAACATTTTTACCTCAGTTGCACGAAGCGGGAGCGGGGTTGGGGCGGGAGCCGGAGTATGTGGAAGCTCCCTAGGTTGGGAGCAGCGAGGGAATATTTACTGAATAATATATGTATGAGTAAGCTTATACATATGGACTAAACACGTAAAGAAGTGGTAGAATACAAGACGAGAAATAGAGTCCTAAATCTTTCTTACTTCTTCTTCCTTGCATATATTTGGAAAGAGAAGTGAGAATTTCGTCCTTAAGATTAGTATGAAAGCTCCCATCTTATTTAGGGGTGGGTTCCCATATGGATGGGAGCGAGCTCCCACCTCGAGAGCACGGATTCGAGCTCCCGTCTAGGGAGTGGACCCATTTTAGAAGGATCTTGCTATCAGATAGAGCATAGAATTATTCAAAAGTTGTAATAGTTGGTTAGAAACTTAGAATCTCAACAGAAAAGCTTTATTTGATATGAAGCACTCTAAGAGCGTCTCCAACCCATCCAAAACAAAGAATGGATGTGACATATTAAGGGGAGATTTTGTAATGCTGCCCCTTTTTTCTCAAAAAGTTGTACTCTTTGGAGGAACTCATCCTCCTTTTTAGAGATTTGGCTCTTCAAATTTACTTTGGTTCTTCAAATATGAAGAACCAAAGTTATTTGAAGAATGGATGTGAAGAGATTTGGCTCTTCAAATTTACTTTGGTTCTTCAAATATGAAGAACCAAAGTTATTTGAAGAATGGATGTGACAAAAAGGAGGATGAGTCCTTCCGAAAAGTACAACTTTTTGAGGAAAATGGGGCTTAAATTACAAAATCTTCCCTTAATATGTCACATCCATTCTTCATGTTGGAGGTTTGGAGATTGGTTAGAGATGCTCTAATCGCCATATCTATAAATTTGGGTCTCCCTTGATTTGAGTAAACATTTGATTAAAACTTGATCCAAACAAGGTTTGAGTCAAGGGCAAAGGTAATTGTGAAGAGTTCTGTTGTTTACTATGAATTAGAGTAAGGCCTGGAAATGCTCTAAACTTTTGCCCTGTAGACTGCTAATTTGCTTTGGAGACTTGATATCTTTCAAATGGTTCATTTCTTTGTTTCATGAGACCTTACTGTTAGTGTCTATAGGGCTGGATCAGGTGGTATAGTTGGACCGCCCATATATCCTTTGACATGGACACATATGTTATGTTTCTCCAAAAGATCTGCCGATGAGTGATGATGTGAAATGAATCAGAGAACTCAACACGGTTGCATTATTTTTTTAGAACAGGAAAGCATCAATTAGTTCAGAGAAGGCCATAGTTTAATTTGGCCGGGGGGGATTACACACTCGATTTTTCTTTTTCTTTTTGTTTTATTTATTTATTCATTTATTTTTTCTTTATTTTTTGTTGCCATAAGTAGGTAGGAAGACTTTCACAACCCTTCTAGTAAATACAAAGAGAAAAAACACATTCTTGCAAATAGGAGAAAAATGAACAAGCAACATCTAATACGAAACAAACAAATCAAACATCTTTTTTTATTCTCTTGGCTTGGAAATCCCAGAGTGAGATGGTTGCTAGCACCGGAGGATGACATATCCTTCCAACGTTCAAGAAGACTAGGGCGACAAACAAACATGCATGCAAAAAGAATCTGCAGGCACTTGCAATATCTAATGAGGAGAAAACAAACCCCACAATATTTACCTGCTTTATCCTTAGATGTGGTGACCATGAAGTGGTTGGAGAGATGTAGACTAGAGCACAAGAGCAACTACATTAAAATTCCCTTTTGTCTAGAGTATTAAGGTACCTAATAGAAGCAATTTATTTCTACACTCTTTAGATTGGGATGCCTATGAAAATTACGTGTATAGACTGTTCCTCATACCTCTGTTGTCCGTACATATGCTCCGTTTTTGTAACTTTTTGTGCTAAGTACACTTATGCTAGCCAGTATAATGGTCTGATTGTTACTTCCTTCAGAGAGTTGATTAAATTGGTATTTAATGATCTTATGTCATATTTGGGCACATATTTGTCAAATCGTGAATTAAATCAAGAATCGTTATGGTCCTAGTGAATCAAATCAAATTGTTATATGTCCGACAGGGTCATGATTTCTAAAGTAAATCAAAAAGTATGTTTATGCTTGTGGGTGACCAAAGTTCATTGTATGAATAAAAGAATTTACGCCTTGATCAATGAAAAAGTTGTTTTAAATGATGGAAATTGGTAATCAAATGGTCTAGTGAGTAAGATGCTTCTATTGCAACATGTAAGAGATGTGGATACGCAAATCTTTGTGTCCTTTTTTGTTACAAGTACAAACAAACCCTTCAGAGGCCTTTAGGGCCAATTGTATGCCACCTTGTCTCTGCCTTTTTGATTTCCTCAACATGGATTTTCCCTCTCTGCCTACCTCTAGTATTTTATGAGAGAGACTTATTTTTTAGAGTAAATAAGGATAAGCAAAGACAAAAGATGACATATAATAACACCATAGACCTAAAAAAAGTTTGAACCCTTTTTCCAACAAAAAGGAAAAAAAATTGCAAAAGAGGAGCCAAAATTGAATTCAGCAAACCAGAAGTTGATCGAACCAAATGATTCACCCCGATTTGATTCATCAATTCCGCACTTCAATTATTATTCCCAGCTTTTTCCAATTCATGCAACCTATTTGTATCAATGCCCGCTGAATCTTATCAAGTAGATAAAGTATATCAACGAATTGCCCGACTTCCTCTATGGGGAAGAAACACAATTAAAAAACCTGCAAATATTGGCAAAACTACAATTGTTGTTAACCAAGGAAAAAAATTTGTAGTAAAGACAAGATACATTTAGATCAGAAAAACCCGTACTCGAAAAAATCAAAATTTGTTAATTCTGGAGCACGGGTTTTGTTTGATAAAAAATCAATCAAAATTGTGGGTCGTACATTTGTGACAAATAACGAGACATCTTTTATTCCTAAACTTCTGTTGCTTCATGTTACTCATTGGGTTCACATGAATTTATGGGTCATCATCTAAATGTGGCCATCAGTGGCTAGTTCTAGATCAAATTATGCAAAAAATTTAGTTGACGTAGTTGTATCATTACGCTCAGCGATCTGTGCTGGTGAGGTTTCCGATTGATTTAATATTATCATTATATACGTTTGCTAAGTGATCTGCGCTGGAGAGCGAACATTGGAAGGCTTTTATTCATGTTTTGCATGACTTTACATTTACTTCCATTAGATATTAGGTAAATGAATCTCAAGCATATTAAAACTGGTCGGTGTTGTGTCAGATTGAGGGAGGTAGTTTGGCTGTTAAGAAAGCGCTTATCACTGTCTCATGCCGCCTTCAAGATTTCCCACCTGCTGGCAGACCACAAATGGGTTGGACTCTACCACATGAGGCAATTCCCCAGGAGACCTTTCACAATGTGCGTGGGGCTTTTACTCGGCAGAATTCAGTGCTACCACCTATGCCAGCTGCTTCTGTTAGTAATGCCTCAGGAGGCTACCCTTTCTCAACAGAGGCTGAAAGGGTTCCTACCTTGGCCTCTAGGACTGAACAAGAAGTCGTTGTTTATAGGCTTCTTTGCTCCAATGATAGGGTAGGCGGTGTAATTGGCAAGGGTGGAACAATCGTCAAGGCTCTTCAGAATGAAACTGGTGCTTCTATAAGTTTTGGAGGTTCTATGGCCGAGTGTGATGAACGATTAATTACTATTTCCGCGATAGAGGTTTGCCTAAGTGCCATCAATTTTCATCAGTGTTTTTTCCTAAACATATGCATGGTTTTGGGGGTAATAATACGTTTTTCTTTGGCTTGTTTTGCTTAGAACCCTGAATCACGGTACTCCCCAGCACAAAATGCGGTAATTCTTGTTTTTAATAGGTCTGTAGAGGCTGGCTTTGAAAAGGGGCTAGATTCAGGCTCAAGTAACGGGTCCTCTGTTTCTGCCCGAGTTGTAGTTTCATCAGATCAAGTTGGCTGTTTGATGGGAAAAGGAGGTGCAATAATTGAAGAGATGAGGCAGGCAACAGGTGCTAGTATATCGATTATGAAGCACGGCCAAGTCCCAAAGTGTGCCTTGGAAGGTGATGAAGTGGTGCAGGTGCGCTTCTTCTTTTGGCTCTTGCCTAGGATCATATGACAATGTACAGACGAAAGTTTTTAATTGTTTGGATAATTTTCCTGGCACCCTCGCTTATAAGAAACTAGCAATTAATCTCTGTGTTTGTCTTTCTTTCATAGATACAATTTTTTCCTGTTCTTGTCTTGGTGCCATCTTGTTCTACCTTATATACTTTTCACCCTGTAGAGTTGTTGGCATAATTTTCTGATATGATTCATCATGCTAGCCATCCAGATTCCCCATGTTTTTGCCAAAATTTAAATGAGCCATTATCAGGGTTGTCTTACTTTTCATATCTGATTTATTTTTATTAATTCTGTTGAGATTTGTTGCATTTTAAAATTTCGATATTGCCAAGTTATTGTTGTGATTTTCTTTTATTTCTTTTTTGGATTTTGTTTCCCCTTCCCCCTCCCCCTTCCCTCCAGTTGATACATGATACGTATAACTGCCGTAGGTCATCAAATATGTTCTGAAAAGATGATTCTTTTGGCTTTCAGATTGCAGGTCAGTTTGTTTGTGTACAAGATGCTTTATATAATGTGACCAGTAGGCTGCGAGATAACCTCTTTCCTGTAAGAATTGCAAATGGTGCTGGTATTAGGAGCAGTTCTGCTATAGCAACTGAGATGAGTCACTATGGAATAGCTAGAGATCCTTCCTCTATCGGGTCATATAAATCTATTGGTGTCTCCAATAATCTCAATAGACATTCTTCTGTGACACCAAGTACTGACCATTTTGGATTTTACCACAACTATGAACATCATCCCCTATCACAGGTAAAAGTTTGATTTCCATCATCATTATTCAGGTTCTCAACATCTACCTAATTTACTATGATTGGAATTAATAGGAAATAATAGGTGGAGTAAATCCAGGGAGCACATTGGATGTTGCCAGAGGACTGACTTCTGTTAAAGGTGCCCTGGAACTTGGCAGGTTAGTATAACTCATGACTCGAAAGAGCCTATGACATATTAACAATGAGCATGGAAGCTCACTGTGAGTTGATTCTGCTGATGATTTTTCTCTCTTCTGAAGAGGAAGATGTAGAAGTTTGTAATGAACTAGCAATTGCCCAGGCAAGGCACTGTCAAAACCAAATAGAATTACCTTTCAAAGCTTGTAGTGGCTCCATTACTAAATGGATGCATCAATGTTAATTAGTATATGTTCCACTACTTGGTGGCACAAAAGAGAGTTACTTGAACGATATTATTTGGCAAATCAGCCTTTAGTGTTAATTAGTGAATGCTCCAATACTAAAAGGTGTTTTTTACCCATTAGGTTCAGTTTTTTAATGGGAGATTTCAAATCATTGGGCGTGGGGAAAATTTTATCGAACTAGTTTGATTGACAGATTTCCTCTTATGATTTTTCCTGTGGATTCGATAATATTTTTCTTTGCTTGCACTTATTTCGGAGACCTCCTTTTTCATTTTGTTATCTACATCATGGTTTACATCTGCTGTTTCCATGACTGGTGGTGTTTGTGTCTCTCTTTGCTACATCATGCTGTGTCAGGTGATTCTTAAATGCTCGCTTGTTTGTGAATTGTGATGTTGCTTCCATTTGCGCGGCAACTGTATAACATTTGCTGCCCTCCTTGCTCACCCCTGGTTCCATCAAATTTGAATTTCTTGGAACTTCTTCTATTTATTCAAATAATTTCCCCCTTTTATTTATTTATTTATTTATTTTATGTCCTCTAGTATGATATTATAAGTTGACTAGAATACAATGAAATGAAATTTCAAAATGACGCTATTTTTATTTGATTTTAGATCGTTAAAAATGCTTTGCACGCACGACCTTGGGCTTGATATTAATAAATTGTGGACATGGAATATTCTTTCGAGTCATGGGTCAAAAGACATAAGTGTACAGTTATCCAGTATCGAAATCTTCAGCTAGTCATTCTTTTGTTTGTTTCTGCAGTGGAATCCGATCTGCCTTTGTGACAAATACAACCGTGGAAATCGTAGTTCCTAAAAATGTAATTGGCTCTGTCTACGGAGAGAATGGTAACAATCTTGCTCGTCTTAGACAGGTATGACATGCTTCTTGTTGTATTGGAGATTTCTGCTTTAATTAAACAGATTTTAAGACTAGTTCTACAATGTCATTTGCATAAATGCTGAAAATTGAGTTTCTTCCCTCATTATCAAGACACAAGGGGCAATGATGATTGTTTCATAACGCATAATCAAAGGTTGAATCATAGATTTGTGGAGGGAAATGATACAGTTGAAATGAAGCTGTAAATTTTATTCGTGTTTTTTTCCCGCTCTCGTTCACTTGTTTTGGTAAATCCCTCCTCTAATCCATGATCCAAACACATCCATATACTTCTCAATCATATTAAAAAATGGTGTCCCCGGGCAGCTTTCCAGCCGTTTCTGGGTACTGCTTAATAGAGTTTTTGTTTTCTTTCTTCTTGTACTTTCCCTTGCAAAGCTCTTCCTGTTCCTTCACAAAAAATCAAAAATCAAAATGGGTGCTGTTGATTTCTGTTTACTTTCCCATCTTAAATTCTTCTTACCTTGTTCCCCTCTCTGGTTTGTGTATGTCAGATATCAGGGGCAAAGGTCGTAGTGCACGAACCTCGTCCCGGAACTAGAGACAGGGTGGTGGTTATATCTGGGACCCCCGACGAAACTCAGGCTGCTCAGAGCCTCCTCCAAGCATTCATTCTTACCGGACAATCATGACAGTATCATTGCAATCTGTAACTTGTGAAGAGAACGGCGGCAAATTCTTATGACTGTAGCGTCGCAATCACGACAGTATCATCGCAATCTGAAACTTGTTAGTATTTAATTAGATTTCCGTTCGATCTTGTGTCTGTACACTAAAGGGCTGAAGAGGAGCATGGAGCATCAGATGTCGTCCATGTAAATTCTCGTGAAGTGCTGGTATGCTTCCAAAGTTTCAGGAAGTTTATTCACCTGGAAAATTGCCGTTAAGATGAGCACTGAAGTTTTTTCTTTTCTTTTTCTACTAGCTGTCCCTTTTTTTTTTTGAGGTAGAATCACCAGCTGATGTGTAATATGTAGGGCAAGAGTGGAAATTTGCAATTTTGACATTTAGCTTTTACAGAAAATGTCGTCGGACCTGTACCACAATTCTCAGCCATTTGAGTATTTTAGTTTTTCAGCCACATATTTTACTTATCAAAAAAAGTATGCGGAGTGCAGCGGCATATGAACCGTTGGATATGTTTTCAAGGGTCCTGATTTCATCTCGGCACTTTGCAGATCCGAGCAGTCCATTGTCAAGATGAAATTCGAGCTGTTGAATTCCGCGACCAACTGCGGATGTGTTTTCAATGGTCATAGTATCGAATTTTACGTATTACATCAACATTTTCATTCCGAAAACGATACCTAGGAAATTCACATGTTTGATTTCACAAATTTCAACATTAAGAAGCTGAAAATATGATTATATTTTGGCATGTTATTGTCGAAAACAACAATATTTTATCCACATGTATTTAGTTCGACGTTCGGAAGTTGAATATAGACACATGATGATGTCGAACATAGATAGGGTCCTTTCCCACAAATTTCACAAGTATTTGGTTCGACATTAAGAAACTGAATAGAGACATAAATTTCGACATGAGGATGTCGAAAAAAGACAAGGTCTAATTTTTGAAAATTTGACCTTCAATATAAATCGACATGTGGTTGTTGAAAATGCGTGTGCATTTCGACATTCAAAGTATGAAAACTAGTCGTAATGGTGAATTTTAGATTATTAAACAGACAGTGGAGAGAGAGAGAGAGAGAGAGAGGAGAGGAGAGGAGAGGAGAGGGGATGGCTGGTGGTGGCGACAGATGGTGGTGGTGATGGGTGGCTATGGCAAAAGGTTAGTTTGGGTAGTTTAAGTGTATTTTGTGGGTTGTATGGAGTAAATTGGTTTGAGGGAATTTTAGGTGTGGGTTACATGAAGAAAATGAGGGGTTGTTAATAGAATCACCCTTTTGACATTTAGCTTTTACAGAAAACGTCATCGGACCTGTGCCACAATTCTCAGTCACTTGGGTATTTTAGTTTTTCAGCCACATATTTTACTTATCAAAAAAAGTATGCCCCTGTAGTGCGGCATCTGAATCGTTGGATATGTTTTCAAGGGTCCTGATTTCATCTCGGCCTTTTGCAAATTCGAGCCGTCCACTACTAAAATAAAATTTGAGTTGTTGATTCTCGGAATCATCAACTTGGATGTCACACTATAGGGCGTCCTATAACACCCCCTTTCCCACAAGATTAAGTCTGTGGACACAAACTTTCCAGTTTTAGGAAAAGAAGAGCTTTGATGATTGATTATGGAGCAAAGATTACATGACCGCTGATGGTAAGAAGTTGCAAGACTTGCAGCATTATTTAAAAAGTGAGCTGATTTTAAATGAATTTTATTTAAGCCAGCTTGATTAGATTGGTATTTTGACGGCGAATACTTATCGAGTAGAGTAATTACTCCTTTGTTAAGGATGGTTTCGACACTTACAATCTTTAAATGGGCCTTAGAACTTGGTAATTTTTTGACATAACATCAATCAGTTCTCGAAAAATCTAAAGTTAAGTTCGACTACTGTTATATTTTTTTTAGAAATGATTTCCACAACTCTTCTTTTTAGAAATGCATTTCTTTTTTTTTTTTAAGTATCACCGAAAGGTGATCTTTCTTAGAAGTGCATTTTTATTTATTTTTTATTATCAGCGGAAGGCAATCGAACTTCCAAATTCGATTGCTCTTCAGTTGATCCGACACACACAGAGACATGGAAAGGCAATCGAACTTTCAAATTCGATCGCTCTTCAGTTGATAAGACACACACGGAGACACAAAATGGTGATTTTTTATTAATACTACAAGCATTTCCGGGACAAAAGTTTTATAACTACAAAAGTATTGAGCAAAAATCTTAATACGAGACAGATGTGTATGGGCATCGACCATCGGTCGGTAATGCATACAATGTTGGTTTGCATATCTAAAAACATTGTAAGAAAAACAAAAATTGTCGTGTTTGCGTACTTATTGTTTTTTACTTTTTTTAGAATTGTCGTGTCTCGTATTAATGTCCATGTCGCCCACCGCGTCTCTGCTACATCGGTTAACCCTGATTTCAAATTTTCATTTCATACTACCTTACTTAATGTTCATGATTAAAATTTTAGGACACTATAGTCGTTGCACATGCTTATACAGATAAGAAGTATGTATGCTCTTTTTGTAAATACTACTTATCTATATAGACCCGCGTAGCGTGTCTCTTTATAGAGGGCATGGTAAAAATAATAATAATAATAATAATAATAATAATAATCAAATATGGTGCTGATAAAAAATTAAAAGCAAGCATGGTAAAAAACAAAAGAAATATGGTAAAATATAAAGAAATGATTGCAGGATACATTTAGAGGAATGCAAGAGGCACTAACTAGTACACCAACTATTACCCTAAATGTACACATGACACTATCACATTAATTCATTATTGAATACATGGATAGACTCATCCTTTAAAAAAGTGCCACATGCATATTTAGTGTAATATTTTGTACTCCTACATTAGTTAGTGTCTATATACAGCATTATATGTATATTCAAGGATCATTGTAAAACTTTTAGTTCACTTTTATGAATTTGGCCTACGTACGTGACTCACTTAAAATTTTTAACTATGATTGCTGGATTAAGAATTTTTGGATAAAAACATAGTAAATAACAACGGCAAAACTCATTTATGTTTTTATCCCCAAAATCTTAACCCTGTAAGCAAAGAAATTTGGAATAAAAACATAAAGAATTTTAGATAAAAAAAAAATAAAAAATAAAAGTTTATTTTTTATTTATTTTTTTTTCATCCAAAATTCTTTATCCTCTAGGGCAAAGAAAGAAGCAAGATCCATTGGACAACAAAAATGATATCTGCAAGGAAGATTTGCAATGAATCATGCAAGGAAGGTCATACGGGGCCAGTACGGATCCCAAATGGCTAATCCGAGCTGCTCAAAAATTTAAAAAAATACATTTCGAGTGGGCTTGCGAGAAACCAGCTCCATCCGATATGTGTGGATACTTGATCCAAACTTTCATTTTTGAATGGCTCGGATGAAAAAAGAAAAAATGAAAGTTTGGATCAAGCATCTAAACATATCTGATGGAGCTGGTTTTTAGCAGACCCACTCGAAATGGGTTTCTAAAATTTTTAAGTGGCTGGGATTAGTAATTCGGGATCTGTACTGGATTCTACAGGACATTCTCTGCGTGATTCTCTGCAAATCTTTTCCTTTTATATAGCATTGCTGATTTGACAAACAGAAAATTGGTCTAAAGGACAAATTTGGGCCTTTAAATAGTGTTTAGTCCAGCTTAACTTATTTTAATGCTTCCAATACATTGATAGGACAAATTTGGGGCTTTAAATAGTGTTTAGTCCAGCTTAACTTATTTTAATGCTTCCAATACATTGATAGGAAATTTTTGAGGGCTCAAGGACAATACTAGACAAAAATACCCTTAATGAAACCCACACTCACGTGCACCATGTGGAGGAATTTTCAAACCGAAAGCTACAACATTGAAAGCGACATTACTGTGATTGAAAACTTTTCAAACCGAAAGCTACAGCATTGAATTTTCAAACCGAAAGCTACAGCATTGAATTTTCAAACCGAAAACTTTTCTTTCATGCCTGAGGTGTGGTCCCCTTTGCTGTGACTGTGTTTACATATAAAATTAACAAATCCAATAATTAATTGACACGTAATTGAAAATGCCAAACGTTGGCAATTACCTGTTGATAAAGATACACTGGATTAAAGGAATATAAATGATTAAATACGATGTCGTATTGTGTTCAAAGATGAAAAGCAGTTATTGGCAGTTACAAGCCATTGCCGACGTAAATGGTGGTTTCGAAGCCATGATTTTAACTGCTAAAACATATAAACTCCACGTGTGGATTTGGGAAACAAGGCAAATTGGCAGTTATAACACGTGGAATGCTTATCGAAAGGCGGTTATTCACCTTAACATTTAATCATTTGAGTTTGTTTAAACAACTGTACAGATTCAAAATCAAAACTTCTGAAAGAAGAATTAGAAGGATTCAAATTCAGACGTGGAGGAGAAAACAACTGCCAACTCGAAGAATGGAAGTTAGAGTTCGAAGCAAGCCAATGTTCAAATTCATTGAGCGGGAAGTTCAAATTACAAGCAGCGCCTATAAATAGAAGAAATTGAAGAGTGAAAAGACCCCGGACAAATCTTCAACAAACAGCTATCAAAAAACTGATGCTTGGTTTGTTCATTGGCAAAGTAGTTTAGGATTTCGAACTCAGTTCGAAGTAGTTTAGGATCTCGAACTCAGTTCGAAGTAGATTAGGAAGTAGTTAGGATTAATCTCGGTTGTTCTTGTAACAATCACCCGTTCGAAGTTCTTGTATTTGAAGTTGGAGACAATTTCGAAGTAAGTTTACTTTTGATTTATTAATCGAAGTATCTTGTTTCTTTTCGTTCTTCGATTTCCTAAGTTTGTTGGTTTACATTTCTTCACTTGTTGAAAAAATCCTCTTAATTGAGGTAATTGAACCAATAAAACACAATCGCCTGATTAGATTTGGTTTTTCCAAAGTTAATCTGAGGGAGGAGATTGAAACTCTCTCTGGCACGCTCGCACACAATTATTTTCATCGCAAAGAAGTAAAAAGAACCAAAACAGGCTGAAAGCGACATGTGGTCTTGGCTCACTCCTTTTCCCCGTCACTCTCTCTTTCTCATGCGTGAGTTTTGGGTGAGTGAGACAATTAATTTATCTCTCTTCAATTTTGGGGGTGGGTTCAATTTTTGGGGGTTTAGGCACTTTGGGGTAGGGTATAGTGGGTTTAGACACTTAGGGTTCACTTTCCATTACAGGGTTTTAGCCGTTTAGGCACTTTCATAGGGTACCCTAGTATTTTAGAAACTTTTATAGGGTACCCTAGGGTTTAGGTTTAGGGTGCACTTTTCAATTATAGGGTTTTAGTGGTTTAGGCACTTTCATAGGGTACCCTATGGTCTTAGGCACTTTCATAGGGTACCCTAGGGTTTAGGTTTATGCACTTTCATTAGGTTTTAGGGTTTAGGCACTTTCATTGGCTAGCGGGGGCATTTTTTGAAGGTGTAGGTAATTTGTCCTTTTAGCATGAAGGACAAAGTTGATGTCCTTATTGAAGTAAAGACCCCTTTATTATGTCCTTCTAAAAAACGGACCCTTTGACAAAATACTTTATAGTGCAATGCACACCCAGACCCAACACCGAGTGTGGCTTTTTTTTTCTTTTTTTTCTTTTTTGGTTTATTCAAACTTTATTTACTCCGGCCCTTTTTTTTTCTTTTTTTTTTTCTTTTCTTTCTTTTTTGATTTATTCAACTTTATTTATTTAATTACTCAAATTTTAATAATTTCATTTACTATTAACTTTATTTATTTAATTACTCGTTTAATTTGGTTTATTCAAAGTACATTTGCAAGTAAATTATTTTCTTAAATTTGCATTTAAATTTCACTTTATATTTGGAAACTTTGTATTATTTTAATTAGTTAATTAAGTTGTCTTAACAATGAAAAATAAATAAAAAAACTTCTAAAAGTGAATGATAATATTACAATCACGTTTTAAAGTGAATAAATATTACAATCACGTTGACAAGTGGTCAGCCCTAATCAATATTGCCTCCAAATTGTGGTCCCGGCACGACACCCAGTACCTCGAACCACAAATTAAGACGTGTGTCATAACTTAAAGCCCATCCTTTAGCTTCATCCGATGCATTATTCCACCACTACATTGGGATCGGTGGTACAGGGTGATTGGGGCGCAAAAAAAGTTGTACAAAGTGATTGTTAATAAGGGCAATCGCTATTTCTTTGCGCCGTCGGACTGGACGGGATCTCAAGGGCAAGTGAGTAAAACAACCTCCAGCATTCGTGTCAAATGTGTGTAGTACAATGTTGTACCGTGATGCAATGACTACCCCCAAACTCATACAGTCCATCCATTTTGTATATGGAGCTATAGGCATCCAACAGCTCAGTGACTCTAGTATCTCATCTGTCATATTTTGTTCTTGATAAACCGCATCGTAGAGATATCTATTCTGATTAATTTCTTCGATAAGATCATGTCGTACTTGAGCCCAGCCCTCCTCACTGCCATAGAATTGCGCGGCTATCGCCCTGAATCCACAATGACCATCAGCTTTGACGTCTACAGTGTGGGACATATATTGCTGAAATTGCCAAGGTAAATGCTGAATGTAGTGGTTGTGCTCCCTCTCCCTATCCGCTGTCTCCCTTCCTGCATTTATCCCTATCCCTTTCCCTTTCCCTCTCAATGTAGATGCAGGCCTAGATGATGAAGTAGATTTTTCTGTGCAAGAAGGTATGCGGCGTCCACTCTACTCAGCTTTTCTGGCAAGTCGACCTTTGTGTTCTGTATTATACGATGGCCCTCGAACACTGCTGTTAGATGGATCTGCCATATCAACAAACCTGCCTATCATATGCTTTCGCATACGTGGATCCATTCCCTGCAATATGTCAACCACACGAGATATGGCATCAATTACCAACACGGATGAAAAGTTGACAGATAGCTCTAGACTTGTAGGATAAACCCAAACAATATCTGTGATTTCCTTGGTCTCTTGATTTGTCCTAAAGTCATGGAGGTATCCTTTCTCAATTAATTGGTCTAAGACATATTGAGTTTCAGTTAGACCGCACCGTTTGTCTTCCTTGTTTGTAAAGATAGCGTTGTAAATGCTTTTAATTCCTGTAGTGTTTGACGTATCTTTTTTCTTCAAAATACTAAGAATTTCATGAGGTGCGGTGCTGTTGGCCATCTCGACCACAAATTGTTTCTCCATTGGTTTTAGCCTTGATGGGTACTCGTGACCCTCAATATTTTCTGCTGGTTCATGGTTATGGAGACCACAAGAAACCCTTAAACCCCACTTGGCACCGTTTGGAGGTATTGGTATACCTCGCAGCGCAAATGGACAATTACATTTTTTAGTCCCAGTATTTCTATGCAAGATTTGCCCTTCTACCCCACGGTGCGGTCTATACTTTCCTCCTCTCTCACAACCAAGAATGCACTTCGGCAGCTTGTCGCCTTTTAAATTAGCAGATTTATTAATAACTACCACAATACCGTTTTCGAGATCAACTCTCTTCGCCCTAATATATCTTCTCTACTTTCAAAAATCTATAAAAAAAAATAAACAACGAAAATGTATAAGTAAAACATTATTCAGTCGTACCATATTTTATCTCAGTCAAAATTACCGACGAATATGCATAAGAACAAAGAAAATAACTAACCTGGTCAGTGCTAAATTCGGGTGTATAGTCGCGACTACTGTAGGAGATGCTCTCCTGACTTGGCACATCATTCTCAAATGACCAACCATCTGGATCGTAGTAGCCATCCATAATGTTCTTCGATGAATTACGAAAAAAGAAAGAAAAATATTGGGAGATGTTCTGTGAATGTATGTATGAAGTAGTGGGAGAATTAAGAAGAGAAGGTGTGAAGTAGTAGAAGAATGAATAATATAAATAGATAAGGCATTGGGGGGGCCAGGATCAAAGATAGGTCTCATAAGGAACACGTGGCAAGGCATTGGGGGCATTGGGGGGGCAGGATCAAAGTAATCAAGTAAAAGAGAAATAAAGTAATTAAAAAATGAAGTAAATAAACAATATTTAATAAATAAAAGAGAAAAAAAACTATATAAAACAAAATATATGAATTAAATAATTAAATGAATTAATATAAAGAAATTAGTTAACTAAATAAAAGAAATAAGGAAATAAATTAATATTAATAATAGAAAAAAGATATTAATAAAAGATATAAATAAATATTTAAATAAAAGAAATGAATTAAAAAAAAAACTAAATAAAATAAATGAATTAAATAATTAAATGAATTAATATAAAGAAATGAGTTAACTAAATAAAAAAATAAAGTAATAAAGAAATAAATTAATATTAATAATAAAGTTACAGAGGGGTAAAGGGGGTACAGGGGCGGGGGCGCAAAGCAATGGGCCCCAACACCGCATGCACGCTTGCAGAAGCTGAACCTGAGGTCGACAGTCTCTGACTCTATAGTTCATAGGCCTCTCCCGTGGATATATCTGATCGAGCCACTCTCTTACCAAAACAACTTGCACTGACACACTCTCTCTCTCTCTCATCACCCGTAAATCCGGACCAAATCCTCGTACGTTTCACTGAATTGACCTAATATCTGAACTCTAGGGTTTCTTTCCAGATTCGATTTTGAGATTTGATTTGTTTTTTCTTCTCTCTTTCTCGCATTTTCCCCCAATTGGAAAATCAGATTTTCTAGGTTTTTCATTTTTCCTTTTTTTTTTTTTTTTCCATCTCTCTTACAATTAGGGGGAAGTATTAGTTATAGTTTCTCTAGAAATCCTGAGCTGTAAATGCTTCAGAAATGCCGGAAATGTACGACGCCGATGTCACGATGAATAATATCCAACAACAACAACAACAACAACAAAGAAGCCAGATCGAAGGGGAAGAAGACGATGACGTCGCGGGCGGCGAGTCGATCGACAACCCTAATAGTATTATCCAATACGATGAAATGAACGGTGTCGATCCACATGCTTTGTATGTTCCTCCTGTCTCTGTCTCTGATGTTACTCCGGTGGCCACCGGAGGAGGTGGGGGTGGTGCTGATCAGCTAACGCTGTCGTTTCAGGGCGAGGTTTACGTGTTCGACTCTGTTTTGCCGGAAAAGGTAAAACATCCAATTAAAGGCCCGTCTGGGTTCCTTGCTTATTTTGTTGTCTTATTTCTTATTTTCATAAATAAAGAATCAGTAAAATTCATGATAGCTTGTTTTTTTATTGGGTATTTCTTGTTTGCATATTGTTTGTAAGAGAAAATGGTAATTATGTTCTTCTCCATCCCTTACTCGTACGTTTAATGGACGAACCCAAATCTAGAGACTAATTTGAGTAAAGATTGTAAATTCGAGAGGAAGGAATTAGCCTTACAAAATTTGAGTATCCCTTGATTTGAGTAGAAATTCGGTTTGGTGTAGGTTTGAGTCAAGGAGTAGAGTGAATTTTTGGGGTTGAGCAAAAGAAGGTTAAGGGATGTTCTAATAAGCAATTACTGGTAGTTAAAAGCAATTAAGCTGGTAGGAGTGTGCTGGATAAGTTTATTTTTAATTTTTTGGTATAAGCAATGAGCATTATTAAAGTGTAACAAACAGGCCCTTAGTTTTGGAAATGGCTTCTCTCTCCAACCGGAGAATACTTGTTGGGGAAAACTAAGCAGTCTTGGACAATGTGGAAAAATTAGGGTGATATGTAGCCATTTAATCAAATGATCATCTTGAAACAAATTGAAAGGTTTATTCTCAAATCAAATTTATGTTCTGTCATGCGGCTATGGTCATCCAATCAACCGATTTGTCACTTGAATGGTCTGCTGTGAGGAGCGTAGAATTTGAACTCGAACGGCTCGAGCACAAACAGTGCCCTCCAGTTGAAGATTAAGCTCTTACATTTGACTTTTGGTCAATTCTTGTAAATTATGCACTGGGAGTGTTCTTCATATACAGTTTTATTACGCAAATGTCTGTGCTTATGCCCATTTTTGGCAAATTCGTTTGGCCCTAAATCCTAAGGGAGAGTGCCCCTTGGCATGGGCCCATCGGTATGCGGGTGTTATCCAGGGTTATTCAGGTCTAACCGTGGGTTGACCAGATAGTTGAAATTTGGTCAAGGAGGTAAGCGTTGATTATGTTCAACTGATCCCTAAGAAAAAGGTAAACTAAATAAGTGGGAGCGGGTTTAGCTGAAGTTGGAACATATCGTGGTCTAAATGAGAATAAGACCGTGTGGCCCAATTACTAACTTATTATGAGGGAACGAACTGCGTTATAGTTTGTCTCTTTGCAAATTTGTAAATTTGCAGTGTGTGAGGTGTGCGCTTTTGATGTTGGTTTGCCTGAAACCAAGGTTTTGAATCCCGTTCCGTACTGCCCGGTACGTACCATTACCTAGCACCTAAAATTCTGTCCCGGTCTCAATACTAGGAACTTACTGCTTAGTACTGGCCATTCCGGAAAATACCGGCCGCGATGCTGGTACCGTGAATTTCGTCCGAGATTTTGCAGAGTGACCTCTGATCGGTTTCAGAAGTTAGGTTGGTGTCTTGGTCATCGAGAATAGTGTTCTAAAAGAAGGTCTGGAAGGCCGAGTATTCGCCGCCTAGGCGCTAGAAGGCCCCTCGCCGACTAGCCTGACTAACTCGACTAGACCGACTAATTGCCCGACCAGTCACCGAGTACTCGGTCTTGGAACCTAGAAGGTGCCCGGTTGCCTTGGGAGCGCCTAGCGAGTTTTAGAACCTTGATCGAGAATGGTGAAGTCGTCGTTGACGGAGATTGGGCGTCGATCTGGGCTTGGGTTAGTGAGGTGGGGAGGAGGAGGAGGAGGAGCGGGAGAAAGGCGGTGAGGAGCGGCTGGTATGATCATAAGGAGATGTGAGGGAAGTGTGAGAGGAAAGAAACGATAGAGGGGGGCGTACAGTTGTGATAGGTGAGGTAGAGAGAGAGGTTGGATTTGGAAGAGTTGTAGAGGCAGAGAATTCTGTGATCTGTCCATCTCCTTCTTTCTCTCTCTCTCTCTTCAATCTCTTCTTTCTGTGTTTGACTCTACTCCAAACCTATGCTTTGCTGTGAGAAATGATATTACAGATGTAGAAAAAAGAAGTACTAAATAGCTACAGCTGGATAGCACTGATGATAGGGTAGGTTCTTTTTTTCTTTTTTGAAAAGAAGATAATTAATAGGGTAGCATTTTGTCTCTACACACATGAAGAATTTCGATTTATATATGCATATACAGGTAGTACCGCTAAATCCGAAACGGTACCCGGTACCGTTACCGTACCATTAGGAAAACCAGTACGTACCATTAGGAAAACCAGTACCCAAGCCGGTACAGGATTCAAAACCTTGCCAGAAACTGCTAACAATCTTGCAATGTGTTTCTTGTTTCCACCTATACGTTGGCGAGATTTGGGAATTTACTCTGTATTTTTGTTTGGATGGATCGACTTGAAATGAATCATTTATGATTTCTATCTTGAAGTTATAGCGTTATTTGTTCTTCATTAACTTTGAATCTTGAAGTGCTTTTTCTGATTTTTGTCGGTTAGCTTATGATCTCTGGTGTGTGTCTGTTTTGCTTTGATTTCATGAAGCATTCGGCGCTTATCATGTGTTTGTTTTTTTTGTTGATTGAAGTAGTATTACTGAGTTGTGTACTTCAGTGTTCAGACTTCAGAGGATTATGCGATGTGAGTGACACAAGATTTCTTTTTGATTTCTTTTTCACAGGTGCAGGCAGTTCTGTTACTATTGGGCGGATATGAAGTACCCACTGGAATTCCAACCACTGGGGTGGCCCCCCAGAATCATAGGGTACTCGTATAGTGATGAATCATGATGTTTCTCTTGTAAGGGGTTGGTCTGAGCTTTTCTTAACTTTTCATCTGCAACTTTTGTAGGGTTTAGGTGATTTTCCTGGAAGATCAAGTCAACCACAAAGGGCTGCGTCTTTGATTCGGTTCAGGGAGAAGAGGAAAGAACGATGTTTTGATAAGAAAATCCGGTACAATGTCCGAAAGGAAGTTGCGCTCAGGTACCTTTACAATTTTTTGCTATTGCGTTCTGCTTTTTTCTCTTCTTCTGTATCGCCATTTTGTTGGTGGTGACTTTATTTGGTTGGATTTATAAAAAGTAGGCCAACGTTGTGTGCACGTGTATGACAGCATGTTTCAAGATTTCCTTGCTCTACATATTCATTTTACATGGTCTTTCAAATATATGAAGTACCTATGTCAAAGACTTGACATCAACATAAGGGCCCGGGTCTGAGATGTGATCAATACTTTACATGGACACTTGCTAAACAACTATGAACAGTTTTCCCCTGTATAGATATACATATAATGTGGTCCATAATTGCTAGATAATGAAATGATTCATTGTCTTACCATTATTCGCTAATACCTAAGCAAATTACGTTTTGGAACGTACGTCCAAAATATGGGTTATTTACATATTAAAAAAAATTAAATTTTGCAATCCAAAGTAACCCCGAAGTTTTTCCTTGTTATGTTGTTTAAATTTCCCTTGTAGAGGAAAACAAAATGTAACGAACTATAAAAATGGAGCTTTAATAGGAAAAATACAACAACAGCAACAACAATAATAGGAAAAATATAAATGATAAATTGTAAAAATGATTCTAGAAATGTTTTAAAATCATTATTCGGAAAGGAATATTCCTAATTTATTGGATGTTTCTCTCTTAAAATAAGCGCATCACTAAATTATACTATGTAGAAGGCTACTCCCACCATTCAACACTTTAGGGTATGTGGCATCTTAGTATCCTCGTGTATGTTCCTGTTCTAGTACCGAAACGATCCACCGTCCAGGCATCACAAGACTGAAGCGCCTCTTTTATCCCACTGTAAGAAGATATGTGAATAGTGACACACTTTTATCCCCTCAAATAATTCACTGTATGAAAAAATGGTTGTTTTATGCCGAGTCTGTGTCCCCTTCAATTAGAGATTGGATTGGTCCGACTCTTAGATATGCAGTCACACTCGTGACTCAAAACCCATTCCCAAGTCGATGTAACATAGGACTATAATTGTAACTTCCAACAAAGCTATAGATACAGAATTTCAGATACACTTTGGTTGATAGTGGACGAGAAAAGTTCCAGTTTTATGGCATTGATGTTACGAATTTTCTAATTGTCTTACCAAACCTCAAATTTATCATATGATTATTCCCCAAAGGAATCCCAAGAATTGTCAGGGACTCAGGATGTTTGAATAACTCTCAGTTTTTGTTTTTTTTTTGAATATCCTGATTTTACCAATCATATTTTAGCTTCCTCTGGAATTCAGAAATTATCCTGATTAGCTACCGCACCATGAGGCGTAGATTATGTTTCCATTTCTTTGAATATATCCTCTTCCCCACATCGTTTGGACTATGGCTATAAGTGAGTTTTAGCTCCTTTACTAGTTGGCCTTCAGAATTTAGGACACTCAGGAGCATTAAATTTGAGAAGATACTAACAGGAGAAAATGATATTTTGCGCTGTTAAAACTGTTCTAGTTTGCCCTCCTCAAAGCATGCAACGTAGGTTTTTTTGTTTTGTTTTTTTTTTTTTTTTTCCGGGTACAAACTTGAATTGATATTCTTTTGTTCCGTCTTTTAAATGTAAATCTTCAAAACTCAGCCTGTTTCTTTCAGATGATGATTATGTTCTGGCCATCTTCTCATGTTCTTTGAAATTTGTCAGGATGCAGCGCAGAAAGGGTCAGTTTACATCATCGAAGACCACATCAGAACAAATGGGTGCTTCTTCAGTCTGGACTGAATCACAGGGTTCTGTCCCAGAGGAGCCGGAAACTTCGTGAGTATCAACTATCAAGTTTTAATTGTTTTGTTATTTCCTCCTATCGGATGCATCTCCTGGCTATCAATTCTTTCTTTTATCCTTCAGGGGTAGATCTTTTGAAGACATGATAACTCGTCTGAACACCTGCTATGCCGGTGACTTTGATTAGTCTTTGCCACATCTATTTTTTTCCCCCCAAACTCCATGAGCCCTTTCCCACGTTTGCTGATAATCTCAACAGGCTTGCATAACTACACCCATAGTGCCATTTGTTCACATTGTTGGTTGTTAACCCCCTGCTCCGTCTCTACAGCCACCAACTTTTCTCTAACCCTTCTTTTGTGGTATTTATGAGCCTGGAATCACCAGAATACAGATGCTCAATATTTTTTGTAAATTTGTTTTGCATTTTCTTTGATGTTTTTTTTTTAACACTAATGATCCCAGTTGTGTAATATTATGAAGTGTTTCAACTTTTAAAGTAATTGTCATTGTTTGCTCAGATGTACACATTGTGGTATCAGCTCAAAGTCTACACCCATGATGCGTCGTGGGCCAGCTGGCCCAAGGACATTGTGCAATGCATGTGGGCTCAAGTGGGCCAATAAGGTTAGTACCCTAGGGCCCAGGATCATATCTTCCATCTTTCATCTTCTTCGCACATTTAAAGCTATTTGTAGCATGTGGGGCGCTCTTTCATAATCATTTTTAGACTTCGTTTGTATCTATGATCCCATTGGATATACTAGTCAAGTTGATCTCAGGTTATTTTTGTAACTTGTGAGATAGTGAGGGTTTCTATCATAATCCAAGCTATCATCTTTTGTTATCAATTCACAGCCAACCCTCTTCATTTAGGTGTCAAAATTTTGAACTTTGCCCTTCATGGTGTTCTGTCCTTCGTCCTTTCAGTTTGATGTTTCTTAAGCTTATGCAGAACTCGCACAAGCGCTCGTCTACACAAGAAACCCTAATTCCTACGATGTTCTTTACCTGTTTACAGATCATCAAACCTTCTAGTGTGATTGGTTATTTGTGGACTGTACATAGTACTAGTGTTTATCTGACATGGCATGCCAAGTGAATGAATTGGCATTTGAAACAACTCCAATCATCCATCTCATTCATGAAGCTTAAGTTTTGCAGGGAATGTTGAGAGACGTTCCGAAGGTTTCAGCTGCAGGAATCCAGGATCCTACCGTAAAGGTTACTGAAATGGTATGCACCGTTTAAAGTGTTCCTAGGGGCCGTTGAGTTTGCCTTACTCATTTGCTTATTTTGGGGGGAATATTATGTCTTCGGTGAACAGTTTGCTTGTTGAGGTCGAAAATTTTTACTTTTCCTGAGGCATGGGAAAAGTAAAATAGAAAATAGGTTGGGCCATATTTGAAAAGAAGACTAACTAGCAAAAGTAGTTCATATCTATTACTCTTTTTTCCCCAATTCTTTTTAGTTTTCTACTCACTTTTTGACCAAAGAATAAACATTTTCAAATTCCTTTAGCATGGTAATTTTCAAATCGGAATAAAGGGAGGATGCTTTTGATTTGTTCTCATCCATATGTGTTACAGAGTGAGGGTGAAGCCAATGACTTGGATGCTGTACCCTCTTCAGTAGAAATCATCAATTCCTCTAATGGCGACTCAGCTGTGAGTGGTGACCGGTAAGTGATAAGTTACCTTCAGTAAATGGCATTCCAGCTGCTGCATAATTTACTTCCAAGTTCCAATTAAACAGGAATTTCCTAAAAAAATAAGTCAGTTTTTTCAGCCTCGTTCAATTCAGTCCTTCAGATCAACATACATGATTTATTCTACTCTGATCTCGATCGTTTAAATCATTCACAGCTACGGAGCCTGATTAGGAATTACTTTGGCGGCTGTAAAAATGAAATTTCCTGCATATGGAGAGACATGGGAAGTTATGGGAAAGGGAACTTATAAACCAGAACTTTTTTGGTCTGCTGCTTCGGCTTCTCTGATCAAATTCTCAGCTTGAAATTTGACCTGTAAGAATATTAGGAACTGGATGTTGGAATAATCAAAGCCCTTAGTACATTATGGAGACCAAGGTTGATCACATGAAAGAGGAATCATGTTGTGAACATCCTGCCATTTGGTTTCTCATGTGAAGAAATGTAATCTTATGAACAGTAAGGTGACTTTTTTTTTTTTTTTTAAATGGTGTTGCTGTTTTTTGCTGGAGCAGCAAGTGAGTTGGAAAACCATTGTTTCAGGAATGGCATTAACATTCCTGTGTGTTGTAACATTTGTAAATGTAAAGAGAGAAAAAAAAATTGCTCTTTTTTTTCTTTTTTTTCCCCCCTTTCCGGGTGCAAGGTTTTATCATTCATACCCGACATCCTGTTAAAAAAATACTGTAGCTGTTTATTTCATGCTATATTTCTGGCTCAGGGGAAGAATCGCTTGGATGGATTGGCCAATTCATTTTGTGGGTGTGTAGTAGGGACCGAATAATGGATTGTTCAAGTTTGATGTGAAAAATGGAACGACATCCCAAAATCAGTTCATGATTGGTATGTTTAGTAGTCGAGTCAATTTCGGATGTGGTTTAATCGAGTTGATGTCGAGTAGTTTGCTATTGTCATTTTTCTAGGGTTTCTGTCATTTACTTATCTGTTCGTTTTTATGGCTTGTTCGCAAACACTGTTCATCTTTGAAGAGGATAAAAATTATCAGTTTATTGAATGATTTTGGTTATCCTTAAAATTATAGCCTGCGCAGCGTTGGAAATTTGGAACCATTGATATGAAATCATTAAGCAACACAAGCCTGAAGCCTAAAATGTTTTTGTCCATTCAACTTTTAGGCTTGGTTTCTTTAGGCTTTGATTTCGTCTAAATCAAAAAACTTCTGGAATCATTGATATGAAAGGAAAAGGCTATAATACACACCCCTAACATGGATGTGTATGATATATACCTTTATAAAAGTTCCGGTTTTTTTTTTTTGTAAGAGTTACGAATTTTTTTTAGAAGTTATGAATTTTTTTGTAAAAGTTATAAATTTTTAAATAAAAGTTATGAGGCACACTAAGACGTTACGAATCATGGAAAATGTTACAGATCATATTGCTGAAAAGTTACGAAAAATTAAAAATATGTTACGATTGCCGATAAAGTGGCACAATTTGGACCATATAATAGGTGCATATGGTACACTCAAATAAGGGGTTTGTATTATAGCCATTTCCGATACGAAATCATTGAACAACACTAGCCTAAAATGTTTGTCCATCTACCTTTTAGGCTTGGTTTCGTATATTCTTCTATTCATCTCGACAAAACCAATTAAGAAAGTACTAACTGTTTATGATTAAATTAAAAAAAAAAAAAAATTTCAACTATAGAAGGTATTAATTTAAGAAAGCTATTTATTTTTTTGACATTTTTTCAAATTTAATTCATATTCTTCTAGACGAATGGAAAGAACAAATATTTTTAACCAAAAATTTGAAAAAGTCGGTAACTAGTAAATATACCAATTAAAAAATAAGAGCTGATAGCGGTGATTAAATAGTGATTGAGAATCCAAGATAAAAAATGATACATACACAAATTTTGTGCCACAACCTACCACAACCTCACTCACATGGGGTGTGGGCCCCACATGGGCTCCACCTGCGGGCCCCACACCCCATGTGAGTGAGGTTGTGGTGGATTGTGGCACAAAGTTTGTGTATGTATATATATATATATATATATTATTTTTTTTTGAACTCCTTGTGTATTTATTGACCCAGGATATTTACTCTTGGTTTCATAAAGTAATATCTCTTGGTTTTGTACCTACCTTTTGGCTACGAGTTAATGCTCGCACAAACATAATACATTGCCCATGGCAGGTCACCTAACCGTTAAACTTAACATGAAAATAATGTTTTAAAACTTAACACTAAACCAACCAGATCTTGTCTTAGTCGTAACGCGAACTTGGCATGAAATCACATAAATGATGTAGTACTCCGGGACTTGGGGATGTTGTTGTACAGTCTCGATCAAGCGTACACATCAGGTGTTGTGTTGTGCATATTGGGGGTGTCCGTTGCTCGGATGGACGGCCCAAATTTCACCTCGGCCATTTTTGCATCCGAACCATTCGTTATCATGTGTGCAAGATGAAATCTGGGTCGTCCATTCGAGCAACGGACAGCCTAGAAGTGCACAACATCTATTCACGGGACTACACAACAACAACCCAAGTCCAATATTTTGAATTCTTGTAGAGCTTGATATAAAATAAAATAAAAAACCCAGGGGAAAGAAAAACAAAACAAAAGTAAAACTAAAATCATGTACATCAAATTTGAAGGCAAGTCGTATTTTTTGAAAACTAACACTTTTGTATTTGGTATTATTTTGGAAAATTGCTTAAAAATGGCACAAGGGGCAAATAATTGTCAATACATAGTGTATATATTCGGGCTTATCTAGCTCTTTTTGTTCACACACACACGCATTTTAATGCCTTATACGATTGACGTTGCGCGAAGTGTATGTTTGGAAGTTTCAGGTAAAACCGCGACATAAGGCGCATTTGAAGTGCTTTGGGATACATCCCAAGAATCCAAGAGCCAATGAGTAAGGATTCCGCTAAGGATCAAGAAGTCCAAAGATCACAAGATCAAACCGGAAGTCTAAAGCCTTGACCAAGTCTCACAAAGACTCCCGGTGGAATCCGGGAGTGAATGAAGACTCACGAGACCAAGTGCCCCCCCCCCCCCCCCCCCCTTCCCGAAGCTCGCACGATATTCGGAAGCGTTTTGGAAGATGCTCGGTAGCACACAAGGCCAATGGATGGCGAAGAAAGAAGAGGAAACTTCAAACGCTGGATGGCGAAGAAAGAAGAGGAAACTTCAAACGCCTTAGTATTGATATAGGTATTGATACTAGTATTGATAGGTATCAATACCTCTGAAGAAAAAAGCAGGACAGAACACTGGGTATCGATACCCCCAAACTTGGTATCGATACCCAGGCCTTACGGGTAGCATTTTGAAGCTAGGTATCGATACCCCCAAACTTGGTATCGATACCCAGCAGTTTGGGGAGCTAATGTAACCCACTTGTTGGACTTTCCACTTATGGAAACTTACACCTTTAGTGCTTTTAGGATATTTTTGTGAGAGAGAAAGGGTATCTGTATATTTTTCTCCCTCCCTCTTTCTCTCATATCTCCTACACTTTATCCTTAGCTTTATTTTTAGTCTCATTTTGCTCTCTTCTCTCTCCTCCATTGTTGAAGGGGATTGAAGCTCTAATTTCCTTAGGAACTCAAGTAAGTACTAAGTTTTCGTTAATTTCTTGTTTATTAATAGTTCTTGTAATCTTCGGATCTCTGTATAAATCTAGTTTATTTGCGTTTCCGTCGGTTAAATCTTATCTCTCCTCTCCTAGCATTTTCCTTTGAAAACTCAAGTTTTTATGTGTTGTTTGTTAATCTCTTAAGGTTTAAAGTTGTAGGTAAGGTTAAAATCATCATATAAAATTAGTTTTTAAGAATGTATGTTATGTTCTTTATTTCCTTCAAATTTCTAGCTAAATCTCCTAGTATGTGGTGTGAGTAGTTTAATTAGGCTTGGTCATGGGGTGATTAACACTCCATGACTCGAGTTAATATGTTCCTCTCGACAAAATGGCATACACCGTTTGTTTATCAAAGAATTAGGATTGATTTTATGTATCAAAATTCGAGTTTGTTAACCCCCTTTATCACACGTCGCCAAGGGTTTGACCACTTGGCACATGTGATGCTTAGGGCTATGGCAACCCAAAGGTTTGTCTAAATGGCACAAGAAACCTAATCTTTGTGAAACACATTTTCTAGTTAATGGTTTTAAACTCTAAATCTTCCGTTCAGGAATATCTAACGATGTCCCAAGCGGGTTATCAAGAGAGGAACGGATTAACTTTGGTTGTGGTTTGTGAAAATCCCCTAGATGCTTTTAATTAGCTTTTTAATCTTCCGAGTCATTCACGAAGTTAAATGAATTCCACCCCCAAACTCCAAACGCCAAGTTTGCCGCTTTAAGGCTAAACCATCATTCACGACTCAAACATCACGCGCCGCACATTCGGTCTCTGTGGATTCGACCCGGTCTTACCGGTTTTGATGCTATGCGACACCTAAACCTTACGCTTGGGGAAATAACATTTGATATACAATCCAAGGTCGCAAGCAGTGCTTCTGCTGATGATGTATGTTTTCCCCCTCCCAATAGACCCAAGGATCATACTTTATCTTTGTCGACAATAAATCAATGAAAATATCTGTTGAATGTTTTATAACATGATACTATGGGGATATAGACTTGTATAGCATGCAATATTTAGAATTCAAGGCATTACACTTTTGCCCTTAAACAAAAAGGTACTTATGGAATATTGAAAAGAACAATTCGATGGCTTTAATAAAAACAAGACATCCGATAAACTGAAAAAGTCTTAAACCTCTCAATCATGTCTTAAAAAATATTTCTAGGAGCCTCGTGGCCCTATTTTTGACATTTTGTCTGCCAAAATTCCATTTTCCTTTGAGTACAGTTCACTATAAAACAGACATGAGAGAGAGAGAGAGAGAGAGCAACTTAAACTGAACAAACACAGAAGACCAAATTCATTGTTAATTTTAGTTTTTCATAGAAGATAAACATATGAAAGAACAATCAAGCTATGTGAATCAAGGAAGAAGAAGACTAAAGAAGAGACAAAGACAGATAGCGAATGAGCAACTACCTGAGAAAGAGCAAAAAATCTATCAGTGAGTTCAAATTTTGTTTATGTCAGGGACCAAAATTGTTCACACAATATAGACTGTTTACCCAACTGTTGTTCCAAACATATGCAGCCTGAAATTTATGGGCCACGGCTCGTACCATAAGGGCCTAAAAGGAAGCCCCAATCCAGTCCATGGCCCTAGTCTTATGGGCTAAGTTCGTTTCACAAGGTTTTCTTATGGTATGGGCCATAAAGCTTGGGTTTCTGCTGCCTGGAGTTGGAAATTTTAAATGGCATTGCTATCACATTACTGAATAAAACAGTTATTTGGCTAAGAGTTAAGGGCTTTTCATTATTTGTTATGAGGCAAATACATCTGGTTTTGCATCGAGTGTTGAAGAGAGCTTGGCGAGAGACAAATCTGTAGCTCTTCCAAACATTTGTTCGTTGGTTAGTGAAACCCTTTGATGATTAACAGTTAATTTACATCTTCCAATCCTACAGTTGTCCGTGTTTAGATTTTATAAGTTGAAGTAACGTCTTAATTAATATTCTAAATTTTGAATAAGTAAATAAAATTCGGTTTCAAACAAATGAATCATATGGCGGAATTTAAACCTAGTGGTTTCAAACTTATTATTCATGTTTTAAAATTTGAAATAAGGTACATAGTTCAAACTTTAAAGAATAAAAACCGTGTGTAACTTCAATACTGGGAATCCGAATTGCAAATGATGAAAATGCAAAACTCAAATATGGGTCTTACCTCTTTGCTCATTTTTGCCTCCCAAACCACCATTTTCTTCCCATCATCTTCCTTGTTGACCTCCTTGCAGCTTGTAATTGAAAAATTTACCCCCATTGCGGTTTCTTCCATTTAAAAAAAAAAAAAACATAGTGGGTCAAAGGTAGGTGAAGAACCTTCCATGGAAGGCTCCATTGGATTCTCCATTGAGGGAGAGGTGAGGAATGAGGAGGGGAGTGAAACTTCTTTAGGGTTTGGGGTGGGAGATGGAGATGTGGGAGAAGATAAGAAGGAGGTTTTTAGGGCATGTAATGAAGAAGAAGAAGAAGAAGAACACGATTGTGTGTTTTTTTTTTTCTTCCGGCAGATGATGATGAAAAGGGAGAGGGTTGGAGATAAAATGGAGAGAGGGGGTTGTAGATAATTATGTGGTTGTCTTTTACTTGGTTTGTGTTATATGCATCCCACTCATTTAAAGACAAAAAAGTCTTTTTATGCAATGGTATTTTTGTCTACCATTGGTTAAATGTCAGTGGGTTGCAGTTAGCCGAAAGTCGGTTGCGAATAGAATTGACCTTAAATTTTTCTTTTTCATGTTAGGAGCAATTTTCAAAAACTGTTTCATGTATTGGCAATTATTTGCCCCTAGTGCAATTTTTAAACAATTTTTCCCTATTATTTTTAGGGGGTGTTCCACTAACTTGATTTTTTGGTTCTTTGGTTTTTTTGTTTTTTTTGGATGTTTTAGTTTTGCAAAAAAACTAAATTGTTCCCTAACTAGTTTTTTGGTTTTGCAAAAAAGCTAACTTGTTCCACTAAACTAGTTTTTTGTGTGTTTAGTTTTACAAAAAAACTAACTTGTTCCACTACCTAGTTTTTTGGTTTTGCAAAAAAGCTAACTTGTTCTACTAAACTAGTTTTTTGTATGTTTAGTTTTGCAAAAAAACTAACTTGTTCTACTAACTAGTTTTTTGGCTTTTTTGATTTTTAGTTTTGCAAAAAAATTAAGTGATTTTTTGTTAGTGGAATAAGATACAGTAGTTTTTAAGTTAAAAAAAACTGTTTTTTTTTAGCGGAACGGTGCCTTTATTGCCACTCACCCAATATTTTGCCTTTCTCAAAAAATAATACTATATTTTTCGGTAATTATTACTGCTTTTTGTTTCCGTCCCTTAAAAGCAAGGTTAAATGTGCAAATGCCCACAGTAGCCTCAACTTAAAGCCCTGATGCCAATCGGCGATCTGGTCTCAACGGTAGGAATTGTTGACGACTAGAAGAAGAAGAAGAGAGACAGTAATGGCGGTTCCTGTGGAAGAAGCTATTGCAGCTTTGTCTACTTTCTCACTCGAGGTACAGAAATGCAAGATCTGTTCATATTCAACTCGCTTGTACAATACAATCACACATACTCACTACATTCACGGTTGCATATCAAGTATTTGTTTTTATAATCTGCTCTACTAACTGTTCCACTGTTCTTCTTACATAGAATTACAACGAATTGGGTACATTTTTGTTTTCGGTATGTTTTTTTTGGTTGTCTGGATTAATAATGCGTACACTGTAGTGTGCCTACGAATTCTTATTACGAAAGAAATCGAGAAAATATTGGGATTTTATACTCTTACACGTGAACTTATTCGTAAAGTAACTTGTTTAATGTCTATTGGATGTGATTTTGTACTGGGGTTTTACAAAGCTTATAGGCTTTTTGATGATGTTCATACTGGAGAAATAGTGTCTTATCAGCGTGCGTATGTACCCACGTGAATTAATTCATAAAGTTTCTAGTTTATTATCTATTGGATTTGTGTTCTGTAAACATGGGTTTTCAACTGGACTTGTAGGATTTTTGATGATGTTAAGACTGGAGGAATGTCTTATTAGTAATTTACTTTCAATTGATTTGTCACTGCGGTGTATGTTACAGTTGGGTGCAATTAGTTACCTTATCAAGTGGCTCAAACCTTTTCCCGTACTTAAATTTCATGACAATGCCTTAATTTGCATAGTCAGAAACTGAAGTACTCGGAAGTTGCAGGCTTTTGATCCACCAAAGATTTTCGAAAACATCTTTCTTCATACTTAAAGTTGCCGTTAACTCATCATAAGGAAGGAGTGCGAGGACGCTTTTATGGACGGAATGCGAGTTATTTAGGCTTAATAAAATTCCAGGGGCTAGAATAGTAACTGTCTTTGGTGGTTGTCGATTCCTGGAACAGTCATACATATTCATTACTAGTCTTATAGTAGTAGCCGCAAGAAATACAACAGGACAATTACTTCGAGGATGGGAAAGAGTTACTTATGCAATACTAAGGATGTTTATGGTAAAAGTAATAATGGAGAGTCTAAGGCTATTTGGACTTTATCTTATGCACCATGCGTACATTATTTTGTGAACTTCTGAGAAATGTACTTGCAATCAAATGGATTTAAGAAAAATATGGAATTTTTGTCTCTCATCCACATGATGGGCTAAATTTTTTTTTCTTGCTAATGTGAACTTTTTAAAATGTTACAAAACATAGAGGAGTCAAGTGTCCAAATTAGGTACGAGGAATCAAGTGTCCATATTATTCACACACGACTAACAAAAAGTGGGACAATAGTCTACTTAAAGGTGTATAATTTTCCTTAAGAAGTCAATACAACAACAACAACAACAACAATAACATAACCCATTTAGTCCCCAACAATTGGGGGTATGGGCGGGGGAAGGATAGGAGACAAACCTAACC
The DNA here is from genome assembly GCA_020921065.1 of Vaccinium darrowii. Taxonomy (NCBI): domain Eukaryota; kingdom Viridiplantae; phylum Streptophyta; class Magnoliopsida; order Ericales; family Ericaceae; genus Vaccinium; species Vaccinium darrowii. Next base: position 13,989,035 of record CM037159.1, on the reverse strand, counting down.
TTTGGCAATAAATGCACAAAGTGGCTGCTCCCAGAATACCACTGAAACAGATGGATTGGAGACAGACCTAACCTTTGGCAATAAATGCACAAAGTGGCTGCTCACAGAATACCACTGAAACAGTGATCCCCCTATACCGTCGCGTTTGCTGCGGAATCATGCCCTCAAATCAAAGCCAAAAGGCATCAGAGAGGGCAGACCCAAGAATCATTTTGATTTATGTGCACATTACCATGCTTCTTTCATTCAGCATCCAGAGCATTGGCGTTGCACGCCTTCCTTAAGAAGTCAATAAGCTAATAATATTCCTTCATTGTTTCTCAAGGAGAGTGCAGACATCCAGTGACTAGTCACTTAAACCGTAATTGCATAGTTAAGAGACTCAAGTTCGAGTAATTGTAATAAGCTCTCCAAAATGTATCTAGTTTTTATCAACAACTTTTTTCCGATCCTCGAATTTGTTTTCCTCACATTTTCAACAGCCTGGCATATTTGTTATGGCGCAACGATTGAGCACCGCTGAAGTGGAGGCTCCTGACCAGTTACACTCTAAGTCCAAGATTAAAAAATTGAGTCTTTCTTCGACAAGGACATAGTATATGAGTCAATCATTGAAACATGACACAAACTAATTTTTTAATGTCCAGAGGACAAATCACCCACACATTCAAAAAATGCCCCCGTTAACCCATGAAAGTGCCTAAACCCCCCAAACCCTATGAAAGTGCGTAAACCCCCAAATCTAATGAAAGTGCCTAAACCTAAACCTTAGGGTATCCTATGAAAGTGTCGAAAACCCTAGGGTACCCTACGAAAGTGCCTAAACCACTAAACTTATAATTGGAAAGTGCACCCTAAATCTAAACCCTAGGGTACCCTATAAAAGTGCCTAAACCTAAACCCTAGGGTACCCTATGAAAATGCCTAAAACCCTAGAGTACCCTACGAAGGTGACTAAACCACTAAAACCATATAATTGGAAATTGCACCCTAAGTGCCTAAACCCAAAATACCTAAACCCACTATACTCTACCTCAAAGAGCCTAAACCCCCTAAAATTGAACCAAAAAATTGAAGAGAGAGAAATTAATGTTTATCCCATCCATTAATCTTGTCCCACGCATGAGAGAGAGAGAGAGGGAGGGGTTCTGACGGGTTGATAGCGTTAGCCAAGGATCACCTGTTGTTGTGTACATTGACAGTGACGTGTTGGGGGGGTTCTGACGGGTAATAGGGTTAGCCAAGGGTCACATGTTGTTGGGTACATTTGACATTGACGTGTCAGTGTAACAAATGACAGGTTAGCGAAACAGAGAAAGTGCCGGGCTTTCTTTTTGTAATTTTTTTATCATTAAGGGTATTTTGTCTAGTATTGTCCTTGAGCCTTTAAAAATTTCTTATTAATGTGTTAGAGGCCTTAAAATAAGTAAAGGTGGACTTAACACCCTTTAAACCTTCAAATTTGGCCTTTTCACCAATTGTCTGTAAAAAATTTAAGTTGGGATATGTCTCTCATCAAACGAACTTTGACCCCAAGACCTTTCATTTTCAAATTATGCATGTACATGGACGCTGAGGATTCTCAAATATCTTATAACCCTAACACTTCAATCTCTTACTTGCTCTCTTCCCTCCCCTATATTTCTTTGTGGTGTGTGACAATACTACACATGTCGTTGTTAACTGGGCTGAAGTTTAATCAACTTTTGTTGTTTGCGACCAAATGAATTGATTACTAGTTGTATCCTTTTACACTTCTTTTCTAAGGTGAGTGCTAAATACTTCCTTTTTTTTTTTTGCAAGTAATATACTCTATTCAAAAGGCATCAAGGGGATGATACCATAAAGAGAGTGAGGAACAAAAAGAAAAAGCCAAATACTTGCCTTTTTCACCTCCTGAAGTGCGCGCGCGCGCGCACACACACATTCATGTTTGTGTTCAGCACTTCAGCCAACCTGAATTACTAGAATTCTGGGTTGGGAAAACTCAGCCAAATACTTGCTTTTTTCACCTCCTGAAGTGCACATATATATTCTCATGTTGGTTTTCAGCCAACCTGAATTACTAGAATTCTGGGTCGGGCAAGCAGTTGAGTTTGTGAAAATAATTCTTGAATGTGATAGTGCTAGTGAAATTATTTTGCAACAATAGAAGGGTTTTTGTTTTGTCCATGCTGTGTTTTCGATGAAGTATTGCTTTATTCCTTTTTTATCAGCAAAGGCATCATTTATTTCTACTTATCTCTTTAGCTCAAAACTTTGTAGGACGACCAACCGGATGTTCAAGGGCCAGGAGTTTGGGTGTCAACCGAGAGAGGTGCAACAAATAGTCCAATTGGTATGCATCTGTTGATGTATATTGTGTAGGATTTTGGTTGTGAGTGAATTTTTTATCAAACTTGCTCCACATATCTTTACAAAGGGAAAAAAAAAAAAGAAAAAAAAAAGGAAAAAAAAAGTTCTAAATATGAGCAACAAATTACTTCAAAGGTTGAGCTGATTACGATGGCCTTATACAGCTTTTTATTGGTGGAAGTTCGTCATTGAAATACATATTTGATGTAGGACAAGTAGGGGGTACTCTCCTACGCGTAGCTTATCCAAAATCGGAACTATGGTAGCATCGCTCGCAGGCTGTTCACACCAGTTTTTGTGGTGCGAAGGAGGGTTAAGAATGTGGGACTTTAAGGGGTTATGTAGGGTTATGAAAGGGTAAGCTTTTAGGAAGAAAAACCTTGGATTCGGGGCTGTTTTGATGGCTATTCTGGGCAATGTGAATAGTACCCGAGAATAGTAACTTGTACCGGGGTTAGGCGATTTCACACACTCAGAAGCTCAAATTCTCATATTGATCAACTTTAATGAATCCATGAGATTACAACCATCTTTATAGGCAAAGACTCCTACTTCCATGAAGACCGACACAAAATTTAGAAACTAATCATAGTTAGCAACCTCTAATATCCTAAACCAACTAGGAATAGGAATTTTTATCCTTACCTTATCCAGAATAGGAAACTAACTATTTTTAAATACTAAATTATGACTGCTAACAAAATCCCGCACTTAATAAATTACCAAATACCCTTAACTATAATTATGACTAGCAGCATACTTAACCTAAATAAGTATAAACGAGACTGTTAAAACTAGAGACATCCGTATAAGTTAATCCAATTGCCCCATGTAAGTTCGGCTTGAAACTGAACAATTTCCTGTGAATGCTTCCCTTAATCTTGTTCTTTCTTGCTCCCTTTATGGACTGCATCAATATTTTAAGCCTCAATTCCAGGCATTGTTTGTGATGTTATCAGTAAGACTCTTTAAATGAGATTTGTTGAATGTCCAAGAAATATGCATTTATGGAAATCATTTATCCCTTCGCCCTTATTCATTAATAATTCACCTAGTCAAATTTGACTGGTGCTGTTATCCAGTTTTAATTTGATGGTAAATTAGTTTTTTTTTTGGGTCGGTTTTGAAGAAAGTATGCAACCAGATTTACAATGCGATGAATGGGTACCTTTGCAACCATGTGAATGGCATCGATACTAGAGTTCAGAGCCTTTTTAGAAGACATCTTCCTGGTCAACTGAATATGTTTAAGCTATCATTTGAAGTCTTCTGGTGGACAAGGTTTCAAGTTGGGCTTGGTATAATAATTGTCAGAGTCATGGTAGTATTCGATTTAGGTCATGATTTGTTGGTAAGATTTGAGGGGTTGACTTGGAATTTCATTCCAATCTTTTGATCCTAACTCTTATAAAGCTTTAAGATATAGTTTCAAAAATTGAATCCTCCCAGATGGTGGTGGAAAAATTTGATGGAGTACAGTTTGGAACTTAAAGTATTGCTGGCTACGATAGGCATAATGATGGTTTTAGGTAGGAAACAAGAATAAAACTTGGGCTGTGTGCAAAGGAGAAGAGAGGGAAGAAGAAGAATGAGAAGAGGAAGAGAGAGAAAAGAGGTGCTTCACCCTTGCAAGGACCACAACCTGACTCATGAAGACTGCCATACTCAAATTCAATAATCAACTCTTTTCCCTTAGAAAATTGTTTTGCAATCCACACAGAAGGCTATTCTAATTCCTAGAAGTCTAGATGGAATGAATCTAAAATAAATAATTACATAGAAAACGCCTTGTGAATGAACCAGGGTATTAATGCGTACATTGAATAAGTCATGTGAATGAATCTAGTTATAAATACATCCATTAAAAGTACCAATGTGGTTAATGAACCTAACAACAATTATATGTAAAGAATTAACATTTTGTGAATATATCTGTTAGAGCTTGTCCTACATTGAATAATTATAACCTCTTAAGCTAGTACATGAGCCTAGGCGGCTTATCCACTTGTTGCCAATTGGTTTCGAGTTGGATGCTTTAACATGGTATCGGATCTAGACTTTTGAAGGCTTTTGGACACAACTTTATGTCGTTGATCGTTGGTCTCCCTTTTGTTTGTCGTTGATGGTTGATCGTTGTCGTATATGTTGAATTGTTTGTTTACCTCACCACGTGTGAGTCAGGGGTCACACGTGCGGAGGAGTGTTAGAGCTTGTCCTGCATTGAATAATTATAACCTCCAAAGCTAGTACATGAGCCTGGGCAGCTTCTCTACTTATTGCCAATTGATTTTGAGTTGGATGCTTTAACAATATCTAAATGCATAATAACTCTTACTAGTAGATCTACATAATGATACTTGAGCGACCTAAACAGCTATAGGTCAGAACACTTGGGCCTTGTTTGGTAACCCATTTCACTTTCAGTTTTTTGTTTTTATTTGTAGAATTTTCAGAAATAAAAGAAGGAAGTTTGTTTGGTGCACTGTTTTCATTTACAAATTCTATAGTTCACTTCCACTATTTTTGAAATTTGTGAAAGTTGAAAAACTTCACTTTCACTTCCATCACTGCCCGATCCCCAATTTCCTCCTCACACACACTCTTCTCTCTCACTTCCCGATCCCCAATTTCCCGCTCTGCCTTCTCTGCCCTCCTCCTCTGCCTCCCTACAAGGCCTGCTTCGCCTTCTCCCCCCTCTGCTGCGTCATAACAATCCAGGTGCTTGAAACAGAGGATTTACCCTCCTTCGTCCTCCCTTCCAATCCTCTGGGTGCGTTCGCGAAATTATTCTACGGGTTGTTCCGAAACATGGGGATATTCAAGTGGGTTCTTGCTAATTCGTTCGAAGAACTGGAGAAAGGTGTTGTCAGGTCCATGTTGGAGATCCATCGAGTTATGCTGGTCGAGCCGTTGGTGCCGCTGGAATTGTTGGGTGAAGATCAAACGGATGATGTGGGTGCGGATATGTGGAAAACTGATGATGATTGCATTGATTGGCTTGATCTGCAACCAGCGGGTTCGGTTATGTATGTTTTGTTTGGAAGCATTTTGGTGTTATCAGAAGAGCAATGCAGAGCATCGCAATGAGTCTGAAGAAAAGTGCTCCGCCGTTGCTTAGTTTTGAAAATGACGACGAACTGTACTGTTCATGTGAAAGATTTTCATTTTTCGTTTTGAAAACAAGTTAACACAAACATGTTTTTGTTTTTGTTTTCAATAAAAAAAAAGGTAGAAACTTGTTTATAACAATAATAAACAGAAAACAGAAATTGACAGTGTTACCAAACAAGGCCTTGAGATGACCAAAATACCCTCAACCACTTGTTCATTCCATCAAACTCGGTCCTTCCGGGCTTTTTTATTTATTTTTATTTTTTTTGAGGTGAGAGTGAACATAAATGGCCATGCCTATGATATTCCTGTCTAGCAATTTTTTCTCTAGGTAAGTTTACAATAAATCAGGAATTGCCATTTAAATTTAGCAGTGTCATTTTGAATTTTGACATAAAATTTTCTGAATCCTGAATAATTAGTTGAATAAGAGACTGTCGATAATGGGAGTAAATTGGAATGAGCTTCTTAAAGGAAAGAGGGGAGGCATGCAATGTGCTTACACAAATGCAAGATATTTTCAAGATTTTTTGAAGAAGCTTTCATGGGGGCTGCTGATTTGTTATGTAGAGAAGTCGTTTGGCTTTGTAAAAACCAAATCTAAAGCTTAACATGCTATCATTTAGAACTTTATATGTTAGTAGGTCATCCACAATACCGCATCTCTCTCTCTCTCTGCGCGCGCGCATGTATGTATACATATGTATGTGTATATCTCTCTCTAGCACTTTTGTGTTACCCCCCCCCCCCCCCCCCCCCCCCCCCCCCCCCCCCCCCATCTCTCGTAACTTAATGATAGTCTATGTGATGTAGTAGTTTAAGGGGCTAAGTGTTATTTTGTGTTGTAATGTATGGGGGGAGTATAATAGTGTAAGGGTCTTTTATTTTAACCAGCTTTTTATCATTTTGAGAATATAATTATCAAGAGTTTATCTCTTTGTATCCCATTTTGGGAGTTTCTTTCTCTAAATATCTTAATGGAATATTCCGGTTGCACCACTATGGATGCATTTCTTGTGTAGAGTATACCGATGTTTCTGCGTACCGCCTATCATTATCAGAAGATACCAAGGCTCTCAATCAACTGGTATGCCCTTTTCTATATTTGTACATTGATCCACTCTCAGATATTTGGACTATTAAATGTATGAGTGTTCAATTACTCCTCTATTAGACCTTACAAAAATGGGTTGTGGTTCTCCTTTTCCCCCTCTCTTGAAGCATGTAAACCATCTGTTTTTCACTAAATAAAACATCATCTTTGATTTCTTTCACTTCCTCTGTGAGGTACTAAAATTGAATGTTGTAACAATGGAACCTGTGCAGAACACACTTATTCTTGAGGGGAAGGATATGGCATCGGTGCTGTATACATATCGAAGTTGTGTCAAAGCACTTCCTCAGGTTAAAACAGCGTTAAGCGTTGCAGTACATATATATACAGATTTTATCATATTGTGGCAAAATGTTTGGCTTGTTCATATTATATGCTTATCTATAAACATAAGAGTGATGGGTGACAAGGACATCACAATTTAATAACATATATTGTCTTTGCGACAAGGCATCTTTCAAATGTAGACCACCACAAATTGATTGAAATAACTCTACTGATGAGTAGCAATCCAAGTGTATATCCAAGCTGCATTGAAGCAAGCCCTCTGCAACCTTCATGTTGCAAGCTTGGGAATTGGAATTCATTGTCAGGACAACAGAGCGCTTACATGAAATTCATTTTGATGGAATTGGCCGCCATTAGTGGTTTCACGGCTTGGATGTGTGTTTTCGATATAGACTATAAACCATGAACGGGACCATTCCTAACAGTTCAAGAAACTGAAAAACCAAGCCAAACCATTGAAATCAATAAACCAGCTAGACCAAACCATGGAATCAGTTTCAGTTTGGTTTCATGGTTTCCAGGTATTCTTGTTATCAGTAGCTAATAGCAAAAAGGACGCACTAAAACATGATGAAATTGATGGGACTGTAGGATGATATATGTAACACTACGATATGTACTTTGTATTTAACCTTAAGTTAATGATCTCGAAATCAGGTCCGGCCTTGAGATTTTCGGGGTCTAGACAAATATATAAAATGAGGCCCCAATCTATTTTACTAAGTACATTATAAAAAAATGAAAGTAAAATTTAAAATAATATGAGAAAATGATTACGTTTTGTAGCATATGTTTTTCCTTAATCACATTTTACTAAGGGAAATGATAATGCCAAAACCATTTTTGTTTGTACCAAAACCGTAGTGCATAAAAAGCTTGTACCTTGCACATGGTACAAGGTTTTTAAGCACTACAATTTTGGCACAAACAAAAATGGTTTTGGCACAAATAAAAACGGTTTTGGCACAACCAAAAACTGTTTTGGCATAACCAAAAACTGTTTTGGCATTAGCACCACCCTTTGCTAATTCAATTTAAAATTTTGTATCAAGGACTTGGCTTTACTGAATTTAGCAATATTACTAATAAAGTAATTGAAGTATAAAAAAAAAAAAAAACTTAGTACAATATTGGTATCTTTAATCACCCAATAATAAACGTACTTACATGCTAATTTAAACTTCAAACTTAATAAGTAGTGAGACAAATACCTCGAGAACGTTATGTATAATTTTTATTAGAGATTGTGTAATCAAAGAACTTTTATTTAAATTTTAACCACATTAATGGGAGGAATTAGAATAACAATATTTAATATGTGGGTTTACCTTGAAAAACATAAGCGAAATCGGGGAAACTACAGTAACCGGGAAGAGCGAATCCATTCTTTTCAAATATATGATTGACTGGCTTTGTTATATTTTTTATGTTTGTCTTAGATAGAGGAACAAATTATTTTAAAAAAAATCAGAATTGGATTTAGTAAAAAAGTTGCCCATCAAAATTAAGTATTATTTTCTCAAATATGATCTAATTTTTTTGGATCTATGGAAATTATTTTATTCAAGAGCAATACAAAAAAATGAACACATTTGACCAAAAGATTTACAAAAAAACCATTGCAACACAATTTGGTTACTGAAATGAAGTATAAGCCTAAATTTCTGCAGTTCAAAAAAAAAAAAAAAAAGAAAAAGAAAAAATAAGCCGCCTCAATTGTAAAAGGGTAAGAGGAGTTTTAAGGGGGAAAAAAAAAAAAATGAAACGAACAGCTGTAGGCAAGATTCAATCCCCACTGCATATGGATGAGGGAAGCTAGAGATATTGCTGCGCCAAAATGTACTACTTTAAATATGTTGCTTCGTTATATATTTATTGCATATTTGAGGGTTATAGCTAATTACGGCCCCAATTTGGGCCAAATTTGAGAGGCCCCAAACGGCCGCCTAATGAGCCCATGCCCAGGGGCCAGGGCCGCGCCTGCTCGAAATCGCAAGACAAACCGAGTCCTGCTGTGTAATATTGTGAACCAGGACCCAACCTGTCTACTTTTAAAGCAGACTGATCCAGATGAATTGGTACATTCGGGATGGTTTCAGTGTTCAAGTGGTTTGTTTGTGTATCACTTCCGATTGTACTTGCCAGGGTCATACATATAAGGTCCTTATCTTGGCTTTTCTTCAGATTGGTGTAGCCTTGGTCATACATATAAGGTCCTTATCTTTAGTTTGGGAAATGCCTTACAAACTAGGTAAACTGATAATTGTTTGGAACCACCACAGTTTTCCGGTGTATAAAATTATAAATGGGAGAGGTATTAGAAGGTTGGATTAACGTGAGGTATCATATTGTGTGTGCATTTAACTGGGATTCTCGTTACAAAGAGATTCAAATCTACTCTTATGAATCTGGTTAATTAAGTATTATTTTTGTTATTTCACTTTGTTGATTGTTGTTCTTTTTTCCTTCTTTCTTTTTTTGTGTTTTTGTTTGGTCATAGCCTTCTGACGAGGATCTTTGAAAAGGTTATTGTGGGGATCAGAAATGATATGCTTTATTATCGCATCTCAAGCATCCACATAGATTGGTTATTTCAAGAAAATCCTACAGTTGTTTTTGTTTTTTTGTTTGGCTCAAGTTTGATGTTGATAGCTTGAGCCTTGAAGCCATTTTTGTCTCTGGCTTTGACCAGAAGAAGCCCAGCATGATGGCTGGGCATTGAAAGCTTGAACTCCTTCGAATCATGTACACGATTCTAAGATAGCTACAAAACTTCCTGTATTATCATACATGTGGATTATTGGTAAACTTGCAAGTTAAGTGCATTTGATTAGTGAATTGTGGCACATTTGCTTCATCTGTGAGTTCTATGTGTGATAATAAGAGGTAGGCATTATGTGGCAGCTTCCAGATTCCATGAAGCAAAGCCAGGCTGACTTATATTTAGAAACTTATCAAGTTCTAGACCTGGAAATGAGTCGACTGCGTGAAATTCAACGGTGGCAAGCATCAGCTGCATCTAAAGTATGAGTTCTGATTTCCTTTATCTTCTCTATTTTCAATCTTTTAAGGTCTCACCTGGACATCGCATTCTATTTGCAGCTAGCAGCTGATATGCAGCGCTTTTCTAGGCCAGAGCGGCGTATCAACGGGCCTACTATAACTCATCTCTGGTGTGTTATTTCTCTCTTTATTTGACAATTGACATGGTTTGGGATGAGGTAACTCTCTGTGGTTGGAAATTACCAGGGAAATCCTATCATACGAAGTTCTAAATTGGAATCCTTTCTAGTGGCAATGCGCTCGAATCTAACTCTTCCCTTCTCTTGGAGTGTGTTTTGAAAAATCTTTCTTGCATGTTGTTTTTATCAGTTAGTTACACGATTGGAAAGAGATTTTGGTTATTGGATGTTCATGTTAAAGAAAAACCTAATGTAAAGTGGCTAATGGGAGCAACACCTTGGCTATTTCTGCAAGAGCGGAGGAGAATAAGAAGAGGAAGAGTCCGGGGCTCTCTTTGAGCCAATCAATTGGAAACTAGGAAAAAAGTTCTTATAGGCTTTCCGAGTTTTATTAGGACGGGTTGCACATAGGAAAACTTTGCACTTCAATTATTTCCGTGCCTAACGTGCTCCATCCCCTCCCTAGCCTGACCCGTTTATTATTCAGACAGAACTATGCTGCGCCATGCTAAAATTCTATGCACCGTCCACACCCATTCATGCAACAATTCGTGCTTTACCTATTCTAGTGTCCTTACTGTGCCCATGGCTAATCCGGTCTTGTGATGATAAAGATGTAATGGAACCAATGGTTCAAAACTATCCAAGTTATTCGATTAATTGTAGGAAGAACAAATCCCATTTTTTGTAATTGTATTCAATAGGTCATTTCATTTTGAAATAAATAGAAGCAATACATCGGTGCTTGTGCTGTGTGCCCCGACATGACGTTGCAGCTTGTCCCACCTATGTGTCATGTCGTGCTGTGGTGGGCCATACCTGTCGTGCTGGCTTGTAAATGCCCATCCAAGCCAGTCCTTACACTTCTATGTATTGATGACTTAATATTTGCCAAGTGGAGGATCCGACGACTATGATTGAAGGACTAATGTAATCTAATGTGCCGGAAAACTAGCAAATTTGATTTGGGAGAAGCTATTTTGCTCAAACTTCAGTGATTTTGTCTGCTTTGGGCTTGATCCTTGCAGTTTTAAAATGCGGTAGTGCAAGTGAGGGAGAAGAACTCGCCCGTATAGTACAGAAACTTTTCCTGCCTAGCTGACATGTAAGGCCACACTGTCTTCGTGCGGTGTCTGGTGCAGCACTTAGCTCTGTGGTAACATCACTTTGGCTTTTGCAAACTCTAGAATGACATTGTCTTTCTTGGATCAATGGCAGCAGCTGTATCCCGAGCAGAATGACGTTGTCTGGTTTGGACTTGATCGTTGCTAGTCCAGGAAGTGATCTCACTCCTATAGTTCAGAAACTTTTTCTACATAGCGAATGGGGAAACATGGTTCTTATGGAGCTTTAAACTAATCCCTAAGGAGAAGCAAAAGAGGAATAAAGAAAGACCTTAAATTCTGGTTCTTTGTCATCAAGGCCTTTTCTAGGCTCTATTGTTGATGTCAAATTTAAATAGCTACTACAAAAATTGTCAACTGGGATTTTACTTTGGCACTGAGAGACTTTAAGGGAGTTTATATTTTTGACATGGAAATTATAGCTCTTGATGATTTGGAGGAAAGTACCTCCATTTCTGTGAAGTTTTGATTTAGCAGTCTATGTTGGTGGGAGTTCTCTGGGTGTTCCCGGTGTCGGATGTTTTTTGTTGGTTGGAGGTTTCGGCTTTTTTGGGTTTTTGGTTCTGGTGGCGAGCTTAGGGGGAGGAGTGCTTTGGATTTTCCTTTTCGTGCTGTTGTTTTTGGGGTGTTTTCGAGGCCTTCTTTGTTGTGTTTTCTGGCTTAGGAGTCTTGGTCGTTTTGGGTGTTTTTTTGTTTTTGTGGTTTGGTTGGCTTCTTGCCATCCTTTTTGTGTCTTGTTATTTCCCTGTTAGGGTCCTCCGTCCTTGGCATTTTCAGTCTTGGGCCTTTTAATCTTTGTAATTTGTTTTCAAAGATTAATAAATTTTTGTTTATCAAAAAAAAAAAAAAAAAAAAAAAAAAAAAAAAAAAAAAAAACTTGAACAACAAATGAATCTTTGTGCATTGTAAAATTTTCCAGTGCTCAACTTTCATCCCAGATATTTGTAATGTCTGAAAGAGCATGACAATGAATCGTTGTCAAGTTGCTAGTAGTCCAAAAGCTTAAGCTGTTAGGAAATGGACCCAACAATGTATATCAAGCCATTCAACATCCTCCCTCACGCGCAACCCCTTCTTGCACTTGGAGATGCAAATTTTCATAGATGCAATAAAACAGGATGTGAAGGAGAGAAGCATAATGCAAACGGAGAAACTTGAACTCAAGACCTCTAACAGCCTAAAGCTCCGATGCCATGTTAAGTTACCAGTAGTCCCATAAGCTTAAGCTGTTAGGAAATGGACCCAACAATGTATATCAAGTTATTCAACATCAATGACGAATGCAATCCAACTGTGCAAGTCACTTATCCTTTCTCCTCCCTTGACAATCAACATGAATTAGATCTTCATACATAAGTCCCCCTACTGTAGCGGATTTAACTTGTGCCTCTACTATTACATGGGAATGGTACTCTGCTCCGTGACTCCGTCGTCGGGCTGCGTAATCCTTCTCTTACCCCTAGTGCTGGTAAAACAAGTAACCCTCAGGTGGCACCTCTGCATCTCCATGTGTAATACATGAAGGAAGCTGTTATATAGTTTAATATACATAAGTTTACTCACATTTTCCAACACCAGAATATTTTCGAACAATGGGTGGTCTTACATCTGCATGAAATAGTGACGACGTCATAGTAGTGGTTGCAACTTGCATCTTCAATTCTACATTGAGGACCGACATCTGCTAGTGGAATCTCTTTCTAATTTTCCAAAGTATTAGGTGGCTTAATGAATTGAGTTTGTCATTTTCTAGAATCCATATGAAGCAGTTCTAAACCTTACAGAGGGCATATCAAGTCAGTATCCTCGAAATTAAAAGTACAACGGTGGGAAATCCCCTTACTTAATGCAGCCATCAATCGCCTGCCTCTCCGTACGAGGAAATTATGTTTTCATTTGCTTTATGCTGTATAGGAACTAATCATGTCTTGTTATACAACTAACAAAGGAAGCCTTATTTCCATGACTTCCTATTTAGTTGCCCATGCTTACTGTTGGTGTGAATAGAACCTTTTGTTATGTACTAATATGTTTCCCCTCTCCAGCATCCTTTGTCATGCTTATTGATGGTGCCAGCAGATAACTTCGCCTATATTGTTTTTCTGCAGGTCCATGTTGAAGTTACTTGATATTTTAGTGCAACTGGATCATCTTAAAAATGCAAAAGCAAGCATACCAAATGATTTCTCTTGGTATAAGAGGTATATTTATTACTTCGCATTGCTTTTCAATGCATTGCAGAATTTAGGTTATGTAAATGCTTTGATGTTTTTTGTTATGGTTGGAATGAGTTGTACATACTCATTCTTTCTTCTTCCTTTGTTTTTTGTTATTGCTTTTTTTCTGTGGGCAGTTACAAGGTTGCTGCGTTAAAGACGATATTCATTCTTTTAGACTATATTGTTTTTCCAGGACCTTCACTCTCTTATCCTGTTCAACAACATTTTCTTTGTTTTCATCAGTATTTGAATTTTCCAGGACCTTCACTCAAGTCAGTATGCAATGGCAAGACAATGATTCATTGAGAGAAGAGTTAGATGATCTTCAGGTGTGTGAGTCTCCTTTTCTTCTCCATAGAAGAGTCACAAAGAATAGATATAGTTTTATTGTTTTCCTACTTTGTTAGGACTATATTGTATGATTAAGCATATCATTACTTAATACCTTATATATTTTTCTCTTCCAGATTTTCTTGAGCACAAGATGGGCGATTTTGTTGAACTTGCATGTCGAGATGTTCCGCGTAAACAAGTACGCTTCCCACATATTATGCTTACTATTTGTTGCATTCACTTTTGTATGACGTAGGAGAATAACAATGTTACTTTTGTGCTGTTTGATAAAGTTGAAAGCTGAAAAATTAAGTGCTGGAAAGCTTTTTCATAAAAATGTTAAGAGCTGAAGTAAACAAATGGTATGATCCAACCATATAGAAAAAATTATTCGAAATTATTCTCTTTTTAGTTTTACTAATAGTTGCTATGCGTTATGGTGGCGATGGAAGGGTGGTGACTGCATCTAGTGGTGTGGTGGAGAGATGATGGTGTTGGTGGTGGTTGTGGCATTTGTTGGTTGTAACAGAGGTGGTGTTGCAGAAATGCAATGGTGAGGCTGTAGTGCTGGTGATGATGGTAGCGAGTATTATAGAGTCATGGTGTTGAAGAGGTGGGTTGATTATAATGGTAGGAGGTGGTGGATATGAGTTATGGTAGGGATTTCTGCCATCGAATGAACTCAATGTAGACAACGGATACATGAAACCGACCCCAATTGATTTGGACTTAAACGCTTAGTTTGGTTTGGTTTTGGTTAAGGTGGTGGAGAGATGGAGGTGTTATTGGGGAGAAGTGGTGACAGAGGTGGAGGTGTAGTAGCGGTAGTGTTGGTAGAAGGATGGTGATGGTGGTGGTGGGTGGTGCTAGTGATGATAGCGGGTGGTGGTGAAGATGTGGCTGATTGCAATGGTGCAAGGTGGGTACAGAGATGGATAGATGGTGGGGGTTGGTGGTGATAAGGGCCGGCCTTGAAATTTTCGGGGCCCTTAGCAAGTTGTAAAAATGGGGCCTCTAAAATCCATTGGTTGTTCGATATGTGAACGGAGAGAGCTTGGCGGTGCTGTGGCAAACAAGATACGTCTGCATTTGGGTCCATGAGTTCATGAGATCCAATCTCACAGCCACCAGTTTATTACTTTATTGGCATTTTTGCTACACATTTGAAGTATGTTGGCATAAAAAATGAAAACTGGGGGAGTATCAAACACATGACCTCATGTTTTAGACACATGAAACCTGCCGCTGAACTGCTGTAACTTGTTTCCTAAATATGTGACATATATAATATTTATTATTTTTCCGTATTGGGGGTGCTATTATTAGGCCCAAAACAGGGGGCTCAAAGCAGTTGCCTGGTGGGCTTATGCCTAGGGTCAGCCCTATGGTGATGGTGAGAGAAGGTGGCATTGTAGCGGTGGACTTGTGATAGTGGTGGTGGCAGTAGTGGTAGTGGTGATGAAGTGGCAATGTGGTGGAGCTGGAGGCAGTGCGGTGGAAATGGTGCTTGTGGTGTTGGTGGTTGTGGGGTGGTGTTGGCGAGAATCATGTATGGTGGTGGTGGTGGAAGAAAGTACTAGTCTACATAATTGTTATGATTTTTTTAGCCTGCATATCAAGAGGCACTTGAAATTTTGATCAGTGTGAATATAGTTATTAAAAGCTAGAGTTAATTAATCATCCTAAGTGGGCATACCACGTAAGTTTTCATCCTGATCAATTTGAACAGTTATTTTTTCATCTCGACATTTGAATGCACCTAATTTTACCCCTATTTATACGAATGTGATTACTAAATATATACCATCAATGATAGTTGGGACTAAAACATAATTGAAGGTCCTAGGCGTGATTAGGTTCATTGATGATCCTTCACTTGAAACAGTGTAGAAGACATTCTTCAGGTCCTTATAGTTTTTGCGGTGGAGTCGCTGGAGCTGGATTTTGCACTTCTATTTCCTGAGAGGCATATACTTCTTCGGGTTTTGCCAGTTCTTGTTGTACTTGCAACGTCGTCGGAGAAAGACAGCGAGTCACTATATAAGAGGGTGAAAATCAACAGGCTGATCACTATATTCAAGGTATATAAGATGACATTATCGCTAAAAGCTCTAGTTTATCAAGTGTGGAGATTGGTGATTATTCATGGATGTAATTGTTCTTTTCTTGTAGAATGATCTAGTCATACCTGCATTCCCGGATCTTCATCTTTCTCCAGCTGCAATTTTGAAAGAGTTGTCTATGTACTTTCCCAAATTCACTGCCCAAACTCGTCTCCTCACTCTTCCAGCACCTCATGAGCTTCCACCCCGAGAAGCACAAGAATATCCTCTTACTCCTTTTTATTTTAATTTGTTTATTTACCTTATTGAATCATTGGATAAGATGATTCTCCTGTTGTGCTTACTTTTTTTTCTTGTGGACTTTTTCCTATCTCATGTCTTTTTTTTTTGATAAGTAAATAATTATATTAAAAAGAGCATAAAGGGCTGCTACCAAATACAAAAGAAAGGCCACCAACAAAAAGGCCCTATACACCATCATGAGAAAATAAAAGATCAAACCAGTCAAAAAATTGGTCAAGAGAAGGATAACAATCTCCCTTGTCCCAACTATACAAGCTATTCACCAAAAAACTATTGATTCTAAATAGAGGCTTTTCTACTCCTTCAAAACATCTCTGATTTCTCTCTCGCCAAATCATCCACATCACACAAAGAGGAATCATGTTCCAAACACGCTTCCTCATTCCCACTCTTGTACCTCTCCAAGCAATTAGAAGTTCCATAACATTTCTAGATACAACCCATTGAATACCAAACCAAGACAACACCGAAGTCCATAGCTCCCATGCCAAAGGGCAATGAATGAGAAGGTGATCAACAGTCTCCGCATTCCTCTTGCACATACAACACCGATTAACAATAATAATCCGCGTCGAATCAAATTATCGATAGTAAGGATCTTACCTTGGGCCGCACACCAAACAAAAAAACCCACCTTCAGAGGAGCCCTAGTCTTCCAAATTGCTTTCCAAGGAAAGACAGCTCTTCCGTCACCACATAAAGCTTGAAAAAATGATTTCACCTCAAACTTCCTAGAGTTGGAAAGCTTCCAACAAATTTCATCCTCTTCTTCTCCGGTTCTTTGAATTCCATACACCCTAGAGAACAAAGCCAACAATGCCTCTACCTTTCGATCAAGCACTCCCCTTCGCAGGCGGATATCCTAAACTATATTTCTTCAAAACTTTGAAGGTAATCAGAAACGGATGCTTCCTTATCACAAGCCAATTGATAGATGCTTGGAAAACTATCTCGCAAACTCACATCCCCACACCAGATATGCTCCAAAAACTTCACCCTTTTTCCATTGCCAACCCTCATATGAATAAACTGCACAAAAATCCCCCAAACATTCATAATACCGCTCCAAAGAGCCACTCCATGCAGCAATTGCACCGTGAGGGAGGACCAACCTCCCCAACAACTACCATACTTTGCTACAATCACCCTCCTCCACCATTTCTCCCTTTCACAAGCAAATCTTCAAAGCCATTTACCCAACAAAGCTTGATTAAATACCTTTAATCTTCTCACTCCCAAACCTTCCTTTCTAATGGGAGCACAAACTGTGTCCCAGTCAACAAGATGGAATTTGAACTCTTCCCCCACACCTCCCCAAAGAAAGTCTCTTTGTATTTTTTCAAGCCTCTTAACAACCGCAACCGGGATAACAAACAAGGACATAAAATACGTAGGCAAACTTGAGAGTGTACTTTTGATTAACGTAGTCTACCTCATTTTGAAATATAACAACGCTTCCACCCTGCCAATCTCTTCTGAAATCTAACCACCACTGAATCCCATACAGCCTTGGATTTAAAGGAAGAACCCAATGGCAAACCCAAATACAAAGCCGGTAGCCTCGCCACTTTACATCCCAATAACTGAGCCAAACCATCAATATCATCAACTGCTCCTACAGGAATCATCTCCGACTTCCCCAGATTTACTTTGAGGCCTGACGCGGCTTCAAAGCACAAAAGAACACACCGCAGGTAACCTACTTGAGTTGGGTCTGCATTGCATTGCAGAACAAAAGAGTATCATCGGCATATAAGATGTGAGAGACCATCAACCCCACTCCGTTCTCACTTCCAACCTTAAAGCCTTGTAAAAACCCACCTTGTACGGCATTCCGAATTAATCGACTAAACACCTCCATAACAAGAATAAAAAGAAGTGATAACATTGGATCACCCTGCCGAAGGCCTCTAGAAGTGTGAAAGAAACCTGCAGGAGTACCATTAACTAAAACTGACATTCTGACAGATGAGATGCAAAAGTACATCCATTTCCTCCATACCTCTCCAAAACCCATCCGATGCATGATATACGTCAAAAAGTCCCAATTAACATGATCATACGCCTTCTCAATATCCAACTTACAAATAATCCCAGGAATACCACTCTTCAATCTAGAGTCCACACACTCATTTGCAACTAGAACTGCATCCAAAATTTGCCTTCCTTCCACAAAAGCATTTTGAGATTCTGAGACCACTTTCCCCACCACGTTTTTCAAGTGAATAGCCAAAACTTTAGCCAACAACTTATACGCTCCCCCAAGTAAACTGATAGGTCTAAAATCCCGAATGTCTTTTGCTCCTCCCTTTTTTGGAATCAAAGCCACAAAAGAAGCATTTAAACTCTTTTCAAAATCCCCAAACTTCCAAAAATGGTGGAACATACCCATCACTTCCTCTCTCACCACCCCAACACTGTTGAAAAAAGCCAATGACATGCCATCAGGACCTGGTGCTTTATCCCCATTCAAAGATTTAAGAGCCACCATCGCTTCCGCCTCGTCAGACGACCTTTCTAACCATGAAGCTTCCTCCCCAGAAATGTAGTCAAACTCTATACCATCTATGCGAGGATGCCAAATCACCTCCTCCCGGATGAAACCTTCATAGAAGTTAGCAATCCCAGCACTAATCTCCTCTTCCTTCACCAACATATCCTCACCTATTTTAATCTTACCAATAAAGTTGTTTCTACGATTGCAATTTGCCATTCTATGAAAAAAACGTGTATTCCTGTCCCCCTCTTTTAACCACAAATTTCTGGACTTTTGTTTCCAACTAATCTCTTCGAACTTTGCAATCTTACCGAACTCTTCTTTGGCATTATCTCGTAAAAGCTTTTCCTCCTCAGTTAGATCTCGCACCTGCTCCTCCATGTCCCAATGGCGAATAACATCAACAACTTTGTCTTTTTGAAACTCCAACCTCCCAAAGATCTCTATGTTCCATTTACGTAAGTCCTCTTTTAGCATTTTCAACTTTTTAGCAAGGACAAAGCTCGGCTTTCCTATCACTGAGTAATTATTCCACCATTCACCCACCCTCTCCACGAAACCCTCGGTCAACAACCACATATTCTCGAATCTAAAAGGCATGCGTCCTTGTCGAATTCCTCCACTATCCAACAAGATAGGCATGTGATCCGAAATGGGCCTAGGTAAAGAAATTTGAGCCACATCCGTAAAATCCTCTTCCCAAGAAGTAGAGAACAAAAACCTATCAATGCGAGACATGCACCTATTCCCATGAGCTCCAAACCACGTAAAGCTACTCCCATTAAGAGGCGGATCAACCAACCCCAAATCATTGATAAAATCGGAAAATCTCCTCATATTACGAGTAATTGCATTACTGCCCGACCTCTCATGAGGAAACTGAACAACATTAAAATCACCCCCCACACACCACGGAGCATCCCATCTATAAGCCATTGCCGAAAGTTTCTCCCATAATTCCCCCTTATGGCGATCAATCACTGGGCCATACACTCCTGTGAACACCCATTGAAAACCATCCGTTACATTTTTGAACAAACAGGACACCAAAAACGTACCAAACTCTTTGTCAATCTTCTCTACCACCCTACTATCCCACAAAACCCACACCCCCCCAGCTGCCCCTATCGCATCCAGATGAGTCCACTCCACCCACTTATTCCCCCATATCTCCTTCGCCCCCACCCTAGACACCTCACTTAATTTAGTTTCCTGAAGACATACCACATGTGCCTTCCAATTCTTCAGTAGAGACTTTACTACCACCTTCTTATCCTTCGCATTTAAACCCCGCACATTCCAACTAATAATTTTAATCTTCATAGAAAGGTAAAAGATTAACTCCTTCAACGCCTTCATTACACCTCTCTCCATCCCTCTTGCGCCCCTCATAATTTATAGAACACTGCAACCTCTTCAACTCCCTCTCCCCTTTGCTGACTCTATTCCCACCTCTCTTTGTTCCCGACACCGCTCCTTTTCTCCACTTTTCTTCAATGTCTGTAAACAGCTTCATTGCTCTATCCTCAAAACCGTCAAAAGAAACCCCCAAAAATTTTCCAAAGCCGCTAACCCTTTTTAACACCCAATTAGAAACTTCTTCTTGGGACATCCCAATTGTCAACTTTTCTTCATCATTCCACAAACCTTCCAGCTCTCTAGCCGCCAGCGGAGTAAGCAAACCTAAACTGCCTATCAATCCATCATCCACCATCTCCTGCACCCAACCCAAATGCCTGAACATCTCTTCCTCATTTTGACAAACCCACCCCAAACTCTCACTCTCATCACCCTTCGTGTAGCACCCCTCATTCACCCTATCCTTGTCCACATTTTCACCTCAAAAAACCAAACGATTATCACCATCTCCACAACTATCCTTCGCCATCCTCCTCTCACACATACCCTTACCCATCTTCTCCATTCTAAACATCTCCGCATCCTCCAACAATTGAGTATCATCCAACACTGACCATCTATTGGAATTCGGGCAGCAATCCCCCTCATCCAGAAACGAGAATGAAGAAGTAAGAGAAGGAGTAGACCGATCAGAAATTATACACACTTTGCTGCCATCAAATGTCTTCTCAATGCTCCTACCAAAAATCTCAGTTCTGCCTCTATCGTCTGAAAGATTGTTCAAACCAACTTTGCCACTTTGTAAAAACACATCACTGTTATAACTTGTTCCCCCACCCGAATCCCCTTTTTTGGCCATCTTTTATTTGAACTGGGCCTCAATTATACTTGTTGACTGCTGGTGCCAATAGGATTGTAATATATGTGTCAGAGCATCAAATGATTTGTCACACCGCGGCATGTCCTTTTAGGTAGAGCTGATAAACAAAACCAAGATACTTGAGCTCGTGTTCAGCTTTTTAAAAGCTTGTTTGGGATCGGTTTGTAGGATAAACAACCCAAGGTTGCACACGTTTTTAAAAGCCTGTTTGGACTCGATAAGCTTATAATTTAAGCTATTCAAGCTACTCAAGATCCGATTAATTAAGGCTTGTTTGAAATTAGCTCACCTGATAAACAAACGAGGCTGGAGCATATTTTGAAATTCACAAAGGTTTCACAATGAAATATTGTTTAATTGAAATGTCAAGTGCAACTGAATAAGTCAAGAAACTGTTCCTTGCTGTTCTGGACGAATCTTCAGGCATACATAAGTACCTATGGAGAGTAGTCCAAGTAAGTATTTGAGCTTCTATGAGTTTGCTTCTAAATAACAATAAAGCTTTTGCAAGGAAGTTGAGTGTGATTTGAAGTGACAAACTTTTAGGTTGTATCCAGGGAGTGGAGAATGCCCGACATTTATGGGATATATATTAGTAATGGAGAAAGAACAAATAGAATTATGTGCTTAGTGCACCCTGAGACTCTTCAAACTTGATTATTTTACCAATTTATTTTCCTCACATGCTAAAGTGAAATCAGTTAGTAGCATGCAATGTGCATTGTGAAGGCTTAAAATGTAAAAACTGTCTGGATACTAACGCTACTTCAAATTTAAGGATTGAGAAAAAATTTTGAAGGGTGGATTGGTGTTTGAAGTGTAAAGACAAATTCTAGCTGGATCCCCAAATTTCCTGTCTTCTGGGATTTGCAGAACTTGTTGGAGATAGCTCTTAAACGTATGAGTTAGTACTTATGACTGCTAATGGTTGATCAGGAACACCACCAAAACCTTCAGCTGAGA
Source organism: Vaccinium darrowii (assembly GCA_020921065.1). NCBI lineage: Eukaryota > Viridiplantae > Streptophyta > Magnoliopsida > Ericales > Ericaceae > Vaccinium > Vaccinium darrowii. Next base: position 13,967,244 of record CM037159.1, on the reverse strand, counting down.
GAGGGGTGATTGTGTTACTTGTGTTTTCACTAACACTGCCTTCATGTGGCGAAGCTCAACTGCTCAACTCCATGAGCAGTACAGACATGTGAAACTATTGTGATTATCTGAGTTGCAATGACCTTTCAACAAAGGATCTATTGCTTGATCTGATAGATGTTAATTGGTGATGACCAACTCATTGAAATAACTTGAAGAGGGGTAATTTGACCATAGATATCCTCAACCATGACAACATTCAGATTATCAGAGATCATTGGTTCTTCTTCTTCTTCTTCTTTTAATCAGTTCTATTTATTTTATTTCTGGAAAGGTGGCTGTCTGCTATATGACTTCAATGTTGCATGTTTGTCATCATTGTCTTTGTTTGTGTAGCATACGGGGAATGCACACTACTTATGTGACTCAATTCAGATCGTTTGATTTCTGCATGATAAGTTCAGTTCCCAAGATTTTTTAACAAGTCTTATCCTGTGGTTGCTAGCCCATTCATGATATCTTTAATTTCCTATGTTGAAATGCCTACAAGAAGTTATGCCCAGAATCTTTAGGTGTTAACATATATTTGGTGAATACCTTGACACAATATCCACTTACCACCGACATTATCTGATCATTAATCATATTGGAGCAATTCGCGCTGAACATGACGACTTCATAGTCCGTTTCGCTTCATCTATGAACCAGGTGCCCCTCTTCATCTCTGTATCTTATTGTCTGTGTCTGTGTTTATGCTAACTTGGTACCATGCCTTGAACAAATAATCTTCCATAGCGAAGTACTCCATCTCAGGTACAAATTAAAGAGTATAATAATCAAGGGATAATTAGTTTCTGTTACAGGCATTTACATTGGTCACTGTACATTTCATAGACCTATTATCTTCCAATTTCCAACAGTAAAAATAACCGTGGTAAGGCAAAGGTTCACTTTCCATACTTGCCACCTTCTTGTTCCCTGCAACTAGCCTCCCCCCTACCACCTTGCCTGCATCGGTCCAACTAACTAGCGAATCCAACTCAGATTTTTGATGACCCATCGAACTAAATTGTTCAAACTGGGAAGGTCACATTTTCTACTTTACCTGGTATGAATGTCTGGTATAGATGTGTCTGGGCATCAAAACTCCCATCAATCTTTGGATGTTAGTGAAAGTGCTCAAAAGTTTGATATATATGGGAACTGTGTGAACTGTTGAATATATGATATATTCTATAATAACATGGAATACGATTTTCAAATGCAGTTCAAATGAATGAGATATGGTGGACAAGATGGATTTATATTTCTTATCCATGTGAGTGGCTAGGGAGGCTAGCATTACATCTTCCTAGACATCTTACTGTGCATGAGGGAGGGTGTATCCATTGATATTATGGCCTCTTTTGCACTTGTAACAACAATTCATTAGTTCATTTATCTTTTCACTAGTTATTTTTCATGAACTTTTGCCATACTATGATTGAAAAAATTAAAGGCACTAGAAGGTTCTTTGAGGCATTCTAGAATATACAGGACTCTTCCGTGTTTGAGGTTTTTTTCATGTTCTAGAACCTTCATGAACTCTCTAGAACGTTCTCCAACAGTCGGGATCCTTCGAGAATGTTTGAAAACTTTCTGGGATTCTCTAGAACTTTTAAGAACTCCATTTCAAAATTCTTATTTTATCTTGATATGTTTTTTGTAAAACTTTTGAGATATTGCAATTTATTTTTAGACATTCCACCTTGAACCTTCCTACGTTTTAGCTTTACGAAAATGTCCTTATATTTGTTATCATATCACTAAGCTCCATTATATGCTATTTTACCAACTATACATTAAGAAACAACGGGTCAAGATATCACAATAAGCTAGTCCATTGTTTTGGCCAAATGCTATTCCATATATTTCACCTTGAAAATAGGATAAAAAGTTTTAAATATCAATTGCCCCTCCTGTCGAGATAAAAGATAGATGACAATTCTCAGAATTGCTGCTTCACCTATAATTTATAGTCTTTGTCCTCCTTGTTAATTATGCTGAACTAAATATCGAACTAAATAGCATCCCGAGTTGGTTGTCTTTTGACATTAGTATATGTATGCCTACCAAAATAACCTTTAGGACCAAAAAACGGTAAATTTGGACCTCCAAAATGTATTGTCTTACTGTTATTCTAATTTTCGTAGTTGCTATTAGGTAATAAGTGGTTTAGATAATTTAAATTGTCGGTTGCAGTTCCATTTCCGGATTTCTATTTTAATTTTCAGAAATTTCGAAGCTATAAACGGAAGTGTGTTTGGTTTGACTACTGTTTTGCTGCCAAAATAAGAGAGAATAACTTTTGAAAAATTCAAACTTGCTGGAGTTAGAAAACTATCGGTTTGACTTTTTTTCATAAAGAACTTTTCAGTCTTTCATTCTCTCATCCTCCCTTTGCCGTCGTCGATCACCCCTAGCACAGCCTCCCCCCCACCTCAACGAGGACGCTGCTACCTGCAATCCTCCTGTCAACTACACCACACTTTCCCACTGGAGAATTTGGTTCCAGTGACCCTCCAGAGCAACTGTTGACCATCTGGCTACCCTCCCACCGGGGCCACCTCTCTATCAAACTTAGTTTCTGAACACTAGTGTGGACCATGCTGTTTTTTGTGTCGTATTTTTGTTAAAAATACGGAAATTCATTTACGTGAAATAAAATACTGAAAATTGGCAGTGTTACCAACAGACCCTTACATTTTGACTTTGATTTAGTTGTTTTGTCGTTCTATATTTCTTCGCTTTGTCTTATTGAGTTCATTATGCTTTCGCCATTGTTGTGCAGCTAGTGTTATTGAAATCAATGGATGGTGCAGATGCTGAGTGGTACAAGGAAGTCAAAGGAAACATATATGACATAGTGGTTGAAGGTTTTCAGCTTTTAAGCAAGTGGACTGCTCGCATTTGGGAGCAATGCGCGTGGAAATTCTCTCGTCCCTGCAAGGATGCAGTTCCTTCTATGTCGCACGAGATGGCAGCATCATTTTCTGATTATGAAAAGGTTTTCATTTTGACTTTTTGTCCCCATTCTTGAGTGTCATACTTCTAGGTTCGATGTTGTGTCTTGTTCCTTTTGTCATTGTTGTTTTATTTGGCTTCTTGATGTTTCTATATGCAAAGGACTTGTTTGATGTGATACTGACATTCTTAAAGTTGTTGGACCCTTCAGCAACATTACAATCCAATTCAAACTCACCTCTTCTTAGTATTTTGCTTACCATTTTAAGTAATAACAAAGGTAATAATCTTCATGTGAATCATATACAAATACATGGGATAAGTAATAAACAACTAGCAAACCTTCTACTTTAACTGAATGCCTAATCATAGAGATACATCTCAGTGCTTGCCAATGCCCGAAACAGCCGATATAGCAGCGTGATAGACATCTGCAGGCTTATTGTTGTTGTGCAACAATTGTGGCATTATGCAATGAAGCAGAACAGGGTGTTACGGGCTGTTACGGCCTTTCGATGCATATTTGACTGGTTGATTGCCTGGCTGATTTTGACTTTAATCGCACTCCCATGAGCCCTGGGATCTATGGCTCCGTGTCCAAAACCTCCAATATGTTGAGTTGCCATTGGTCAAAGGGCTCTAGTAGTTGGATTTTAAATCCTTAGCAAAATGGTGGGTAAATGCCGGTGACTTTGTTGTTCGCTGTTGTTCCCTCTTTCTCTTGACCTGTCATGCGCCCTCTCTCCCTCTCTCTCTCTCTCTCTCATCTCATTCCTTTCTTGCACTCTCTCTCTCTAGTGTTGATACGTTTTACAATTTAACTCTGTATTCTTGTAAGTTTTGTAGAATACAACATTACAGATGTGTTTGTGTTGAGTTTTGTTAAAACATCCAACTCAAAACCAATTGGTAATAATTGTAGAGGCCACCTAGGCTCATATACTAATTTTGGAGGTGATTATTAACCGACGTGGGACAAGCTGTAACAAGTTTTACCATAAGTTTTTAATTTTTGGACAAAATTTAGAGTTTTTGGTGTGGTAGTAAGTTTTCAACTTAGTAGTTGTTATGTACCATTTTCTAGCTTTCAAGTTATGTGATTACAATATTTGTGTTTGATAATTGTTACAGATTTTTTTCTGTCTGATACATTCTAATTGTTGTCTAATTAAAGTGTGGATTTTTCTCGAATCAAATTAAATTGACGTCTCAAAATGTGAAAATGGAAAAACTCACAAGTTAGCAATAATTGAAGTTTACTATTATGGTTGTTGCGTAGTTCGATTGTCACTTTCGTTCTTGTTTTTGAAAATGATGGCACTCAAATCTCAATGTAGGTTGTACGATATAATTACAGTTTAGAGGAAAGGAAAGCATTGGTTGAACTTGTTAGCTACATTAAGAGCGTTGGATCCATGATGCAACGGTGTGATACATTGGTAGCCAATGCAGTATGGGAAACAATCCATGCAGAAGTTCAGGATTTTGTGCAAAATACATTAGCCACTATGCTGCGGACGACCTTTCGAAAGAAGAAGGACCTAAGTAGGTTGGTGGTGCTCTCATTTTATGTTGTTTCAATTGCTTTGTAAAGTTTATATTTTTGACCAGTTGATTAGATGGCTCTTAGAAATGAAACAAAATTTATTATTGCTTTGGTAAGATTGGGGCATGAAAGGGTTTAATACCACTCTGGCTGGAGACAGACCACATATTAGTTGTGTATGTTGTAAGTTTGTCACATTAGACAACCAAACCAATTTTTGATCCAATGGTAATACTAGTAACGACCACAGGAACTGACTAAAAAGGGCTGTCCAAGGATACATCACAGGGGTTCATTGCTTGTAGCTATGCAACCAACATCGCCCTTGTTACTTCGGATGACAGTTTTGTTGCAACCCCATAAAAACTCAGTATATCTGTTCTTTTTCTAAAATCATTTGCTTCTACTTCCAATATCCTTTTGTTGTATCCTACCTACCACTCAAAGCCCTTGAACATCTTGTTATACAGCGCCTTTAGAGAGAACCACCAAAAGCAAAAGAAAGAAGGGTTGAACTCCTTTGGGAGCTCCTCGCTGAAGACTCCCTATGCCCTGACCCCTCTTTGCCGTTCATTTCCCTGGCCAATACTAACCCCTTACCGCATCACTTGGGAATTTTTTATTTACTCAACTTGAAGAATATTTTAGGAGGATCATTACCTAAAGAGTTCAAAGCTTTTGCAAAATCCTCTGTAGGTTACGTGGTTCTCCATTATCATCATCATCTCACTCATCTTTCTCGATTGTGCTAGTACTATTCTATTTAAGAAGCGTTGCCATGCTTGAGGTTTATTTTATGTGTGCAAGCATGATGATTTATGAAAAAAACCTAATTTGAGTAGTGCTATAAGCTTGAAATTTTATTTGTATATTGCAATTGATGGGCTTTAAATCCGATTAGAAGGAAAATTTCAAAAAAACCCTTGAATTTTCACTCAAATGTCTCGTAAACCTAAACTTAAATTGTCAGACATTCATTGATTAGACTTCGGATGTCAAATTCTATCTAATTGGGGAAAGAAGTTGCTGAAATGGCTGACTTTATAGATCCTTGTACCATGAGCCTGATTATACTTGGTCATTTCCTATTTTCTCCCTCTCTTTCTTCTTTCCATGCCTTTCCTCTCTCTTGCTAGTTCCATTGCCATCTCCGGCATCCTTACTTAAAATCATGAAATTAGTTACTCTCAGCATTACCAAACTTTGCAACTACACGGTCAACTAATTGTTAGCCCGACCTTCAACACTGAGTTAGGCGAGTCAACTCATCGTCAACCCAGTTTCAATGAGTTCCAAATACATTCCAAACCATTCAAAACCAAAATTGAACTTGAAGAACATTAGTTTTCTGTAAGAGTAAAATTTGCGAAGCATTCAGAAAAATAAGGACAAGCCATTTTTCTTGGAGAAAGCTAAATACCGTAAGGGTGCATTTAAAAACACCAAAGCACTTTTGGTCTAAAAAAGTTCACGAGAAGAATACAGAAGTACCAAGAAATGTTTACTTGTATAAACTTAACTTAAAAGTAGAATCCTACTCTGGAAAAAGAAAAATGTGATACAAGTAAACAGGTAGTTTGTTAATCAAATTAAGGTATCTGATTAAATCTTCTTGGAGAGAGATCCAATTGTTTAGGAGAATAAGTTGTTGCTTAATGCTTTCAAAGTGACTCTCAATGTGGTCTTAAAAAACTTTCAGATATTCTCTGTTGGTTCGTTCAACATGAGGCTTGGGTGCGCATATTGAGGTGCCTGTAGCAAGATTCATTCCCGTGGACGGAGCAGAAATTTCCGTAAAGCTATAACCATGTGGAACTTTGATTCACTGTTTGAATTAACCAAGTGATAGAGTGCTTAAATAAAACAAAGAGAAATAAGACTTTGGGATGGATAACAAGAGAGCCGGGTTGAAAGAGAGTGGAAACTGGAAAGAGCCACATTGTGTAGGTGCTGTTTTTGGACAGATTTCATGGTTTTGTTTTTTGTGTCTAGTTATTAGGAAGTCAGCATTAGTTCTTGGTGGTTGTGTTTTTTTTGATATCGTGCTTTTTAAGTGGGCTAATTGAGTTCGTTAAAAGATAGGAGGGATATTAATTGACGATGATAGTTGGGAGGAGATGCGATTGGTCATAAAGGCTTTAATCACAGAGAGAGATGGTGGTATACCACAAAGGATATTGTATTTGTAGCTTTTTTGGTGGGAATCTTGTCACTCGGAAGATTAAGAAACAAGCAATTGTTGGACGGTCTAGTGTTGAAGTGGAGTATAGAGCCACGGCCCACACTACATATGAGATTGTGTTGGTGTGCTCCTTTCTTGAAGAGTCTCATAGTTGTCCGCCATCTTATACGGAAATTCGGTTTCTTACAGATAGATTATCTATATGACGCAGTGGAATTAATACCCACCGTCTATTTTTCCTCTTTTCTTATTAGTGGAATAGTTTTTTTCTATTTCTATACGATATATATTAACTCAATTATCTAATCGATTATCTAAGTTATTTTTTTGATGACTTTTTTTTGTTCGATTCGCTGCCATTTGAGGCGAATAATTGAAATAGATAAAGGTTGATCTATTTCACTTATTTTAATATTTATCACCCCATTGTATTTAATTTGAATAATAGCTACGTGCCCACTGCCCAATCGACAAAGTGTTTGAACACTTTCAGGAAGAAAATCATGAACAAAATGCTACCAATTAACCAACCAACAAAACTACTTATTACAAATAGTAGCTTGTTTGCCTTGTCCTTCAGATAACTGGTGACTAATGGGTGGATCATTGAATCCGGTTCAATATATGGGTGAGGCAATATTTGCACAAAAAAGGCCAGCATAAATTCCAATTGAATGAGGACCAAGCGCCTTACCACTATCATTGCGTTTTCTTTGGGTACAAAAACCGCCAGTTGCGCATAGTTGTGAGACTGGTTCATAGGAGCTGAACCAAGAAAAATGCCATAAAGAACAAGAACATTTTTGTAAATTGTTTGTTGTACAATGAAAAAAGAAGTCTCTTTTTCTTCTCTTAAATTAAGGAAAGAAATATTTAAACTATATATGTTTGGTCTTTCTGAGAACCATGTGAATCACTCCAATACTTGATTCAAATGGTTCTCGCTGACTTACATGTAGTTTTTTTTTTTTTTTTATATACCTTCTATTTTGTTTAGATTCGTCAAAGACTTTCTTGAATTCACTTAGATGTTAATGGAAATGAACCATAACTATGTGGCCTGATTCCTAAAAGATTGGCCCGAAAATAGCATATCCAAATTATAATAAAGCCTATAGAAGCCACACTTGCAGAATGTCCCAAGAGCCCTTTTGTATTTGTTCGAGTATGTAAATAAATCGCAAATACGGTCCAAGTAATAAATGCCCAACTTTCCTTTGGGTCCCAATTCCAATATGATCCCCATGCTTTAATAGCCCATATTGCTCCTGAAAGAAGACCTATGGTTAAAAAGGTAACCCTATACTAATAGATAACTCCAATGATCCAATTGTTGAAGTAAATGGGACCTATAATAATTCTTAGCAGAAAATGAATAAGTAGTTCCAAAAACATTGCTTCTTTCATTCATGTATTGGATTTCGTCAAAGGAAAAAGACTCATTTCTATTTACCTCAAAAAAAAGACTCATTTACTAAATGATTGCTTATAAAAAATCTTTATATCTTTTCGAAATGTAACGACTAGAAGGGCTACTGATACTAATGATCCGCATAAGATTCTTGTTTTCTCCACTTTCTGCGACAAATCGCTTAAGATATCACTTAGCTATGTATAGAAAGAAGAATTGCCCAAATCGGATTCACGCGTGGAAATATATGGCTCCAGTTAGCCTGTTTGGCTTCAGTGTGTGAGGGATTCCTGTTATTTTGTTTTTATAGTCACTCAGTACATGTACATCAATATGTTTTTGTGTTAGGGCTAATCAAACAGTAAACACTTCTCCTTATCTCTAATGGTAGGTTAAATATTTTTTATTATCTTAACTGTTTCCTAAAGTGGAAAAATATTTGAGTTTCCTAAGTACCTTGCCTCGAGACGTTTTGAGGATTTATTGGGATGGAATTGCAATTTCCACTAGAGAATGATGTGTCCTGTGACTTGTGAGTTGATGAGTGAAAGGATATTTACCTTACCATTGGCCAATTAAGGTGGCATTTCCTGTTTTATAGTTTAGCGTATTTTGTCAGTCTAGCATCGTAATGCCTCGCCAGTTTTCTTAGTTTCCACAGGTGCAAGGTGAGTGAAGTTGACTAAGTTAACTTGCTGAAAAGTTGCTTTGTCTTGCAACATTTTGAAGGGTTTACCTGTGTTAACAAGGAAACTGTTCTGCCAGGAAAATAAAATTTCTGTTAATTGTACTGAAGAGCAAAGTTGTATTGTTCAAAACCCATTTCAATCCAGCGTAAAAAGGAGTGGTCAGATTTCTCTATGCTCTTACAAGGCAATTAGATGTCATTTTGCCTCATGAACATCAGCCAATGACTATATTTTGTCCAATCATATCTCACCATGGCTCTATTGAGGGAATGATTAAATCTCAGCATATAGAACCCCTTGCAGTAATCTCCCTTTACTTAATGTGATCTGGTTGTCAATATGCAGGGTTCTTTCCGATATGCGTACACTTTCAGCAGACTGGATGGCGAATACAAGCAAACCTGAATCTGAGGTGCAACCTTTACAACATGGAGGCGAAGAAAGCAAAGGGAACTTCTTTTATCCAAGGCCAGTTGCACCAACTGCTGCACAGGTTCTACTTCATTACATTTTCTTTGTACTGTATGTGGTGCTTGTTGTTCACATTTAACTTTTGTTATTGGTCATAGGTTTTATTGCTGCCCTTTGGAATATTGCCATGTCTGACATCTAAAAGTCTAAATTATTGGTATGGTGATTTCCAAAAAGGAGTACTTCTCCCTATTGTAACCGGAAAACAAATCACTCTCTATGTGGAAAGGAACGGGAAGGGGAACATGGTACTCTGCATGTTAGGATCGTACATGAATAGATTAGATTTAGGGCTGCAAACGATCCGAGTTGCTTGCAAACTATGAAGCACGGATACTCTATTTTGGCCTCTGTATCGCGTACCGTACGTGTATTGGATACGGATACGCTCGGATACGCTCCGGATACGTATCGGATACGTTTTTTTAGAGTATCCGTAATTTAAATTTAATTTTTATTATTCGGATACGTTACGGATACGCTCCGATACGTTACGGATACGTTTTGGTTCGTGAGATTGAAGAAGAAGAAGAAGAAGAGAGAGAGAGAGAATCACTGACCTCCGACGAAGCAGCAGCAGCCGAAGTTGGTGTGTGTGAAGAAGAAGAAGATCGGAGAAGGTCGCAGCTGCCGGAGAAGAAGATTGGAGAAGGTCACAGACTGACGAAGAAGAAGAAGAAATAGGCCAGGTTAGATTTAGTGTTGTTGGGATGAGCAACATCAAATCTCTGCCGTTCATTTTACCTTCCTTTTTCATTAGATTAGTCGCAGCTGCTTGTTTTGTTTTTGTTTTTTTTTTCTTCAACAGAGTTTAAAAGGATGGTGGGCCCAATGAATAGGGGAAGATGAAGAGAGTGCAATACACGCAGTAGACTTTGGTCAAAATCTCGGGAACACATGGGGCGCATACAGCTGTTTTGTTGCTTTCAATGCGGGAGGGATGATATCATCTGCTGGGTGGGCCCTTGGCTGTCCGATTATTGATATCAAAAGGACCACTGTCCTTTTCTAAACCAATACACGCATCTGGTGAACCATGATGGGCATCACCACAATTTGCAAAAAGTGACGTTTTGACCCCACAAAATGGTTTTGGCACACTCTCTTTCAAATGCAAGTGGGCTGTACTTTTATACTATATATTTACAAAATATTCATATATATATATATATAATATTTTTATTTTTATATTTTTATATTCAACGTATCCCCCAACGTATTGTATCCGATTTTTTGGAAAAATCACGTATCCACGTATCCGTATCGTATCCGTATCTCGTATCGTATCCTTGCTTCATAGCTTGCAAATAGCTTGAGGCTCGGCTCGGCTCGGCTTGTTTAGTAATCTAGCAGAGCTCGAGTCTTATGCTCTGTAGTAAACAAGCCGAGCTCAACACTTTAAAGCTCAGCTAAGCTCAGAAAAACTTGGCTCGTTTGTATAAGCTCGGCTTGTTTAAATGAGCTCGTTTGGTAAGAGGCTCAGCTAAGCTCAGGAAAACTTGGCTCGTTTGTATAACAACAATAACAACAATAACATAACCCATTTAGTCCCCAATAATTGGGGGTATGGGCGGGGGAAGGATAGGAGACAGACCTAACCTTTGGCAATAAATGCACAAAGTGGCTGCTCCCAGAATACCACTGAAACAGATGGATTGGAGACAGACCTAACCTTTGGCAATAAGCTTGGCTTATTTAAATGAGCTCGTTTAGTAAACTAGCCAAGCTCAAGCTCAAATTTTAGGCTCGTTTAGTTAACGAGTCGAGTTTGAACACTGCAAAACTCAGTTCGACTGGGCTCATTTGCACCCGTAGTTATGATACTATAATCTAAGGTACTTCTGGAAAGTTTTCATTTTGATACTTGCCCATCTAATCTACTCAACACGTAATACCGCAAGCTAGCGGACGGAATCGAAATGGGTAGAGATTTGGTTTCACCGTGTTTCAGTTTGCAGGTGATACCATTTTCGTGTCTTGTGTCATGGAGGGGAAAAATGGTATGTTCTATGATTTGAGCATCTCTGATGCTGTCTTGACTCATGGTTAATCTTCAATAGAGTTTGTTAGTGTCTGCTAATGGTCTATTTGATTGCCAAAGGTGATGGAATGATTTGATTGCCAAAGGTAATGGAATGATCAGTTGAAATTATTTTTTTTTGATGAAATCAGTTGAAAATTTATGGAGTAATTTATTGGTTCTTACTTTGGATCGTAGCCTAGAGATGAAAAGTTCTGGGCACCGGTGGTGGAAAGATTGGAAAACCATTGGAAAAGATGGGTGGATGAAAGCCTTGATTTCAAAGGCAGTAGGTCCACTTGAGGCCAACATGTTTTGGCAAGTGTTCCTATTTACTGCAATTCCTTCTTTAGAGATCGGACAAGGGTAGCTAAGAAGATTGAGGAGCTGATGAGAATTTTTGTCTGAAGGCAACAGTAAGGGCAAGAAGGATATTGTTAGTTTGAATGGGTTTCCATCCTGAAGTGTAGGGGAGGTCTTGGTATGGGACATGGTGGATAAGGAATATTGGTTCAGTTGGTAAGTGGTTGTGGTGATTTCCGAGGGAAGACAATTCCTAATGGCTTGCGGCAGGGGATGGACTTACCGTTCCATTGACTGCCCCAGCATTGACAGCACTGGGGCAGTCTATTCGTTTTTGGTAGAATACTTGAAGAGGGAGTCTTCATTTGGTTATTTACTACTGCGTTTGTATTAGTTATCGACAGCTCAAAATGCTTCTACTGTACTTCTTCATTTGGTTATTTGCACCTGTTGATTATGTAATACCAGTTCTTTGTGAAAATTTGTTGTTGGGATTTGTATCTATCCACAAGGCAGGGACCTTCTGAAGAGAACCGTCCTATGGGTAATTTGGCTCGACTAAAATATAAGAAGTTTTGAGGATAAGAGTGATGATTTTTAGGACATTTTGGAGTTTCTTTTATTGCACTTCTTGTGAGATTGTATTACCAGTCATATGCCTTTCATTTAAACTTAGGGTATTGGTGGTGTAGTCGATATGTTTGCTGGGATCTGGATCTGGAACATCAATTACACTCTGCTTAATTATACTTTTTTTTTGAAGAAAAAGAAATCATGCTTTTTTCCCTTTTCCTTGTTTTTTTTTTCCTCTCTCCCTACAGGTGCACTGCTTGCAGTTCCTGATATATGAAGTTGTCTCAGGGGGTAATCTGAGGAAGCCTGGGGGGATCTTTGGGAATAGCAGCTCCGAGATTCCTGTTAATGATTTGAAACAACTCGAAACTTTCTTCTACAAGCTTAGCTTTTTCTTGCATATATTGGACTATACAGGTTATATTATCTCCCTCTTTGATATTAAAATATGGATGGGATGCCGATGTTCCTTTTCTGGCATGTTGATTTTGAAAAGATTTCCCCTTTTGACATTTAAGGATATGACCATTCAAGTTATTTGAGTATTTAAAGTTCCATCTTCAGCTACATGAAATTGTGTTAGCATTCGTATTCTCTTTTGAATCTTTCACTCTTCTTTTTTCTCGCTCTTAAATGTGTTCTTGGCACTGTATCTGAGAGGAGTGTCATGCCACACTTTTTAAATTGAAGGGCTAAGATCGACCTTAATTTTATCCTCTCTAAAAGAGGAAAATTTGAACTCGGGAAAGCAAGTTGTCAAGTACCGATAATTCTGCTCTCCATGAAGATGTATGTGATGGCCTCATAAACACCAAGGCCCGTAAATGATTCCCTTATCTATGTCTGCTATTCAAAGTAAATTGGCAGGCCTTAACTGAGGTTGTGAAGGCTCCCAGATTTAATTAGGCCATTACTGAGGGTGTGAAGCCCGCAGATTATGTATCTGAGTTGCTGATACATGTTCTAAAAAACAAATCTCCTGTCAGAATGGAGTCATTTGGCCTAGAAGAGTAAGCTCTGTGAAAGAGATTTCTCTACCTTGATCCTTAATCTTTGGACACCAGACCAACTTGGTTAGATGGGATAAGTCTAGAATTTTCTGTAATAGGTGGGTAGAGGACCTCCCCCCATATAGCATAAGTCTCATCTACCTATCATAATGATGTGGGTTAGGATATTGACCTGGATTTACACACAACCACATAATGCACACCCATTATCTATACCCACTAGTTGTCTCATAATCTATGGATAGGTTTACCTCTAGTGGAGCTACCTGGGTTCAAAGCCATGGTATTGGGACATGTAACGGTCAGGGACGGACCTATGTGGGGTCCTTTGGGGCATGAGCTCCCACTTGATTTTGTAAAAGTATATTCATATTCTTAAATATTTCATTTATACCCAATAAATTTATGATGTTGATAAAATTAATCTGAATTTCCTTCATGCGGACTTTTGTCTGATCTATTTCTTAGAGTGGTAAATTTTCACACCATCTTTTAGAGTGGTAAATTATATTCATATTCTTAAATATTTCAATTATACCCAAAAAATTTATGGTAGTGTTGATAAAATTAATCTAAATTTCCTTTATGCGGACTTTTGTCTGAACTATTTCTTAGAGTGTTAAATTTTCGCACCATCTTTTTGTGCAAACACATCCCTTTCTGTTAACTGTATGATGTTTTTTCACTGGAAAAAATGTAGTATTTTAAGGAATTATAAATGGATGGGTTAAGTTTTCCAATTTGTGTGCCCCACTAATGGAAATTTCTGGATCTGTCCTTGTTAACTGTATCACCAACAGGGCCCTATACCATCCGATAGCGAACTGCATGGGCAGATGCATAGGTAAATATCATTATCGGAAGTCCAAACTCCTGTTACATAACGGCCGGTATTGATAACCCTGATGATATCACAGAGGTTTTAGTCAGAAATTTGCTCCTAGTGGCCAGAAACGCCCAAGAGGAGCTGTTGATCTACAGCTTTAGGTGATGCTATAAGTTACGGTTGAGCTATGTTGTCAAATCATCCAACTCAAAACCCACTGGCTATGAGTGGAGAGGCCGACATGCTCATAGATTGGTTTTAGAGGTGGTAATTAAGCAATGTGGACAAGCTTTAACAGATGGGAAAGCTGATCATCCATGAATTTAATGACAAGCAGCTCTGAAGTTTCTTCTTTTCATAAAAAGAACATGTGCATAAATGTTTGTTTTTGTTGTAGTTGTCTCCAAACATGCTCATCAATAGATGTCATTCAAGTTGTAAGGCCCCTTTGTACCCCCCTCTCTCCCTTGTCCTTTGAATCCCCTCCTCTCCCTTGTCCCTGTGGAATTTGGCACATGTTTGGCTTCTTGACAGCGGATGCTTTTGCCTCTTCCCCTTGTTAACTTCCCCGAGAGCACTCCTCGTACACCAAAGTTATAGTGGTGATGGGTTTGTGTGTGCTGGAGCACCTAGGTTCATATTTCGATGTTGCTGCTTGAGGGCAGGTGCTTCAATGTTTTTGAGATGTAATTCTACTGTCAACAGCTTCTGTTAACATGTTTTATGGGAGAGTCGAAATAGGCTTTTGCCTTATTGCTGTAGCATTAGCTGAAATCTATGTATTCATGTATCTTTGAAGTTAACGATTGCTGTTATGGTATTTACAGAAACTGTTGCCAGTCTGACAGATCTGGGTTTTTTGTGGTTCAGAGAATTTTATTTGGAGTCTTCTCGTGTTATTCAGGTGAATAAAATAGAAAGTTTTCTGACTTCATATGTGTGTTTATTTAGGTAGTATGGTTCCTTGTCTTGAAGAATAAGTAGTGAACTTGGAGTCTTGTTAAAGCATCCAACTGTTGGCAATGAGTGGAGAGGCCGCCCAGGCTCATAAACTAGTTTTGGAGGTATTAATTAACCAATGTGGGACAAGCTCTAACACTCCACCGCACGTGGGACCCCTGACCCGCACGTGGAGAAGTAAACAATGGATCCTCAACATTGGGATCATAACGAAACATGGTGCACTTATGGCACTAACAACGGGGAAACAACCAAGAGAGTCTTGTCCAAAATCCTTCGAAAGCCTAGCTCTGGTACCATGTTAAAGCATCCAACTCAGAATGAATTGGCGATGAGTGGAGAGGCTGCTAGGCTCATATACTAGCTTTGAGGTTTATAATTAACCAATGTGGGTCAAGCTCTAACAAGTCTTATTCATTTCGTTTATGTCCATCGAAGAGTTTGTGGTACACTTTCACTGTTAAAGTTGCATGACGCTGAAGCCTCACTCTTGCGCTCCCAAGTTAGAATACTTGGAATCTCGTCCCATCAAGAAATGAGCGTCTTCCCAACTAGGATAGAACTTAAGCACACGTATCCCAATTGGAACAAAAAAAAAAAGAAAAGAAAAAATGTTGCCAAGCAAGAGAAACTACAAAGCTACGATAAGATATTTGGAGACGTAAACTCAAAAATTTCCAACTATTCATTATAAACATAATTTTACTGTTTTTTGCGGAGAAACATTTCTAATTGATACCAATTTCTGATTTACATAAATAGTAGAACTAGCAAAGAAATAATATCTTTTAGCGTATATATTTTATTTATATGCTTTTGTTTGTGTGTGTTATATTAATGTATATATATACTTCGTATAGACACTCTCAATCTTAGATTCTTGTATGTCTGCTCGCTCCCCCATATCTGCCCTTGCACCCTCTTCACGCAACTAAGATTTCACTACTTGACTCAGGAAGATCACAATTCCTTGCATGCTAAATGTGTCATTAACTTTACAATTTGCTCTCCATTATGTTATCATTTACTTTCTTTCTTCCTTTACCCCCAATTTGCCAACCAACTTTCCCAATGTACACCGTTAGAGCTAGTCCCACATTGATTAAATGTATCCTCTGAAACTAGTATATGAACCTGGGTTGGCTCTCTACTCAT
Source organism: Vaccinium darrowii (assembly GCA_020921065.1). Classification (NCBI taxonomy): domain Eukaryota; kingdom Viridiplantae; phylum Streptophyta; class Magnoliopsida; order Ericales; family Ericaceae; genus Vaccinium; species Vaccinium darrowii. Next base: position 13,951,116 of record CM037159.1, on the reverse strand, counting down.
TGCCAATTAGCTTTGAGTTGGATGCTTTGACATGGGTCAGTGCTAGGCTTTCGGAAATTTTTGGACAAGACTCTTGATTGATAACCCCGTTGTTTGTGCCTTAAGTGTACCTTGTTTCATTGTGACTCCTATGTTATTGATCGTTTGTTTACCTCTCCTCGTACGGGTCAGGGGTTACACGTAGAGGGGAGGCTAGAGCTAGTCCCCAAATTGGGCGACCTCTCCACTCATTTAATTGGATTGGATTCCTCTGACTAAATCCTCATATCCTTCTCGATTTAATATCCAAAAACACCTCCAAGTATTAGCACATACATGACACACATCAAGAGTTCTTTTTATTTCGTTTTCCAATAGATCTAATTGATCCTTAGTCGACCTAATTAATTATCTTAATCCTCATTCTTTCAATCCACTTTAAAATAAAATACGACACTCCAAATTTCTCTTGAACATGTATATCCCTACGTAGATGGATATTTGGGAACCCGTTGCATTGCCGAGGTTCCACTGCTTGTTGGTGAGGTGGGATAGCAGGTTATAAGCACCCACATAGCACGTCATAAGCGGGTAGAATCACACTCCCCAGGTTCTCTACCCACTTCGCTGCCTTCACATAGAGTTGTGCAATGGGTCCAAGTGGCTCTGACACCAAATATGCTTCCCGGAACAATATTTTCCTTTTGCCCACTAAACAGCACATGCGCCCATGTACCCATGTTCACACAGCCTGTGCACACTTTATTCTTCCAAGTTCCTTTGGGGAATCTCCTCCTACCAAGAAGGTCCTAACACAGCATAAGAAAACAATAGAATTATCCTGAATCTGTAGTTTACTTATTCCAATTTTATCTTATCTTCTTGTTCTTCTGTTTCTGCGTATCCCCCTTCTTAACTGTTTATGCTTTTTCTCTCTGGGATTGACAGAAGCACATATATTGAGTTATTGACAATTTGCAGTTTCCTATTGAGTGCTCTCTTCCCTGGATGCTGGTGGATCACGTGATTGAGGCACAGAATACTGGTCTTTTGGAGAGTGTTTTAATTCCATTTGACATTTATAATGATTCCGCTCGGCAAGCACTGGCTGTTCTCAAGCAACGCTTCCTCTATGATGAAATTGAAGCTGAGGTAATTTAACTTTGCGAACCTTTTCTGGTGAAGATGGCTTTGATGATTGTTTTCCCTTTCGGAAAATTTTCATGTACTTCTGTGTTCTCAAGTCCCCTTAAATTACAATGCTAGTATGGTTTATCTCGACTGAGTGATTGAATGACTTCCATAATCAAAGCTGATATTTATTTGGGTTGAGAAATGATCAAACCGTTGTTTTTCTAACCTAGTTTCTAAGTTTCTAGTTTAGGAGAATTGAAAAAAACGTTGGATACGCAAGCAGATGTTTGAGGTAAAGCCCAGAACGTATGTACGTACATGGGTGAGCCAATTACGGATTAACTGAAAATATACGTGGTCTTCTCTATGACAAGCACGTGCCTTCAATTTCGAATTGAATCGGACTGCATCTAACAACTCTCAACCTAAGATCAAGTTCATCATGTCATCAAGCACAAGTGTAGGTAGCTCTTTTGATAATGCTAAAAGCTAGGGAAGATGTTAAATGCAGGGGGGATAAATATCAAAATACAAAACACAAGATGTTTTCATGGTTTATTTGGGTTGACTGTCTAAAATAAGTAGGAAGCGCTAAGCAAAAGTATTTGGATTACTCGTAGTTATGAAAAGAAAGAACTAGTGTTCGTAAAAACAATGAATCCTAACTCAAGCTTCGGACCCTTCTACACCTAGCTCAGCCTTTCCATTTAATTTGGTGTTCAAAGGTTTTCTACAGGGAGTATTCATGGAATTGGAATGGTAGAGAAGCACGGAAGTACATGTTTGTTGATGATAATCTGGATGGGTGTTCCTACATTATCAATGATGTGCTTTTTATTCAGTTGTGAATTTTTCTTTTTCATTTCAGGTGGATCATTGTTTCGATATATTTGTTTCCAAGCTGTGTGACACTATTTTTACTTACTACAAAAGTTGGGCTGCAAGGTTTGCCTTTGCTCCCTGGTTTTCACTTTTTTCCTACTTAAAATGCTGCAAAACTGATATCTTTGGTTTTGGTTGTTGATATCTGCAGTAGTTTACTTGATTCCTCATTTCTTTTCTCCCTAGAGAATGGAGAGAAGTTTTCTGTCCAACCTATGAGATTCACTGCTCTACTAAAGATGACTCGAGTGAAGGTAAGAAGATATTTACATCTAGTCATATCTGATTACAGTCTGTTTCTCGAGTCAGTAAGTTTTTGTCGTTTGTTGGATTTGGTTTGGGCATCCGTATTGTTTCTTGTTTGTTTACTTAAAAGTAATTTCTCAGTTAATCTTTGACTTTCTGACAATTTCAAGTTTTCTGTTTTTCCTTTTCAAGTAATGAGTAATTGTTTCTCTGCCTACTTAAAAATAAAAGAGGTTAGAGGCTTGGTTGGTTTCAGTGCAGTTTTAAAAACATTGTTATTTGAGAGAGTAAAGAAGTGTTTAGGGTGTTAATTAACCCTAACACAACTGACTCTTATTTATATTTTGAGATACTTCAGTACAAAACTTCGTTAATGAAGGTGGGACTAACTCTAGACGAACAATATTCCTACACTTCCCCTCAAGCTGGATAACAAATATCACAAAATCCCAGATTGTTACATAACAACTCTAAACGTGGTTTAAACAACGGTTTGGTGAAGATATTAGCCAACTGAGCTTCTGTAGACTCGAACTGAGTAGCTAACACACCCCCGTCTATCTTTTGTCAAACAATGTGACAATCTACTTCAATATGTCTGGTTCTCTAATGAAATACTGGATTTGAAGCGATATGTATCGTTGCCTGATTATCACAATACATAGGAATATGTAATTGGACACCAAAACCTAACTCCTCGAGTAAAGCTCGCAATCATACAATCTCATACGTGGTATGAGCCATGGCTTGATACTCTGCTTCGGTTTGTTTCTTACTCTTCCATGTAACTAGATTATCAGAAATAAAAATACCCAGTTGTCGATCATCTATAGTGATCCTGCCCAATTAGCGTTGGTAAAGGCTTCAATACGCAAATGATCATTAGATCAATAAAATAGATCACGTCCAGGTTGAGCCTTAAGATACTTCACAATACAATCGCTCTCTTCCCAATCTGGAAGACGAGGAGCTGACAGAAACTGACTCACCATAGTAACAACAAATGAGATATCGGGACGTGTAGTGGTAAGACAATTAACTTGCCAACTAAGTGACGATACCGGTCTAGAGGTCGGCGAGTGGTGGGTATGTTTTGTCGGGGGCAGTTTTTGCTGCTATGCGTGTGTCGACTGGGAGAGAGAGAAACCAAAGAAGCAAGAGAGAGAGAGAGAGATCAATAGATAGAGAGATGCAAAGGAGAGAGATTCAACAATTTTACAAGAGTTGCATATCCGGCAACGGTTGCCACTCTGATACTATGATACTTTGCAAAGAAGAGTGAAAGGGATACTTTGCAAAGAAGAGTGGAAGGGAAATAATGATATATAACATCTGTATTGAACGTATATCCCAAGGAGTAATAGCTAGGATAAATAGACAAAGGCTAGTAAACCCTTTTTAGCACTATGACTAAACTACTACTCTTAGGACCAATATGAAATAACAGAAACGCAACTGATAGGAACGACTAAATATAGATTCACAGTTACATGGAACACATCGTATTTTCTTTGGTTAATGATGGCTTACCATTTGCCGGTCAACAAAAAAATGTTGGCCTACCATTTGGGTTGTAGAATGAAAAATGCTATGAGTTAGAGCTTGTCCCTCGTCCCACTTTGGTTAATTATCACCTCAAAAACTAGTATACAAGCCTGAGTGGCCTCTCCCTTCGCCAATTAGTTTTGAGTTGGATGCTCATAGTTAACACCATGGATTTCATTGATTGATTGGTTCGTGACTTCTATTGTTCAGCAACGTTTTTCTCTTTTCTGAGCCCTTGTTTTGATCTTCAGTCATCTAGTTCCTGATATGCTTTTCACAATGGTGCTGGTTTTAATGTGTATAGTTATTGGGAAGGACAATTAACCTAAGAAGTTTGATTGCTGGGAGGATGAACAAAATATTCAGGGAGAACATTGAATTTTTGTTTGACCGGTTCGAGTCTCAGGACCTATGTGCTATTGTGGTAAGTAGCTTTTATCTAGTCACGTCCGTCTAAGTTATAGAAGACTTGTTGTTTCTTATATTAATTTTGAATGTTTGTTTTGGTTCAGGAACTGGAAAAGCTATTGAATATCTTGCAACTTGGTCATGAATTGCTGTCGAGAGATCTTTCAATAGACTCATTCAGTCTCATGTTAAATGAGATGCAAGAGAATATATCTATCGTGTCATATTCCAGTAGACTTGCTTCTCAGGTTTGGAGAAGTTGTTTTTCTTCTTGCCTTGGATGTAATGTTGTTGGTCTCCTACTCCCTCTTTATTTGTCATATGTGCATACATGGTAGTTATCTGGTACATGGAATAGATGATTTGTTAAGTATGTGCTCTGTGAGATTCTAAATCAGTTTTGTAATGATACTAAATCTGCTTCCGCAATATTTCATTGGGAAAACTATGCTAGCAGGGTTTCTTGTTTTTGCGTTACCTAAACTCTTTGGGAGGAAATCAACATGGACCTTGTATTTCTCAACCACAATGACTTCAGATCATCTGGTAGATATACTTTTTCCTTAGACCACAGCCTTATGAAAACCCTCTTGGAATTGAGCGAAGCAGAACTGAGTTCTGTTGTCGGTTTGACATTCTCTTGTACAGGTCTTCTTATGCAAGCTAAACGATGATGTGACCTAGTGAGAAAGCTGGTCTCCTGAAGTATCGACCATAAAATGTTTGACGCAAATTGAACTTAATTTCACTTTGCATATACTACTTCGACGCAAACAACAAAAAACATAGAATAACTCCTGTTGATATTGGTTTGCAATATGCTTGGAGCAGGAGATAAACATGATATTACCAGCTGCTAACAGCTGTTAGAACATACGGATCAATGTAAAAGCAGGTCTCTTAATATTTAGGGCTAGTGAACTCATGACCACAATGGAAAAATTATAGTCCATTGTAATAGAAGTACACCCCAGTGCGGGAAAGAGCATATTTTATGCTCTAAATTTGATTTGAGTATTTTAATTCCAGAAGATTTTAGAGCAGGACTAAATCTGGTGCTTGATTGACTTGAACAGAAAAAGAAAAAATGGCTGGAATGCCACTTTTGGAATGACTCATGTTATCATGGGATCAGATGGCCGCATGTGTACTCCATTAAACCCTTCAAATACTTCTAGAATCCTGGCTAGAGTAGACTAGCAGAGCTACAGCTCAATTGACATTTCTGGAAGCAAAACATCCCGTGGCTCTCACTGCAGATTATTTCCTTGGCTACTGGAAAACATACAGTTAATCTCCCCCAAAAGTCAAACTAACACTCTGAAACCCTGGAGATTTAATATGACAAAATCCAAAACAATCAAATTACCTGACTACCATATTGGTGGTTATTGCTTAGATACATATTTTTTATCCGTAGTTCATGGGAATTATGATTATTGGAGCCTTGGAGGTGACCTTTGTTATTTGTTTCCCCATGGAGAGCTTCATTTTCTCTTGGTGACATTCTACCTTCTAATTATTTTTGTGTTGATAATCATATATTATATGAATACTGAAATGTTATTATGTAATTATTATGTTATAGGATAAGGTAACAAAAGTTTTTTTTTGACTCTCTCTCCCCCTCCCTCTATAGCATTGTGGAGGTGTTAAGGTACTGCATACTATTCCTACAATATAAGAACTTGAATATTCACCAAAGAAAATAAAAAAAATATAAGAACTTGAATATTAATTCTGTACCGAGGCTTGTCATAATCTGTTGCCTCAATTATCCTGTAGCTTTCACACATAAAATAGGGGTAAGGATGTCTAATTTCCCCATGTGTGTATGGATATAAGTGTATATATTCATATATATCGCACGCAGGTAACATAAAATTTATTCTTTTAATTCTTTTCTTTTGGGGGTTTCCAAAGGAGTGCTCTTCCTTATTTTTGGAGAATATGATGGAATTTTAAGGCTTTCCAATGGTTGATGTTTAATTTTCAGTAACTAGCTTGTTTGTCTGTAGATTTGGTCGGAGATGCAGAGTGATTTCTTGCCAAATTTCACACTCTGTAATACTACTCAGCGATATGTTCGGTCATCAAAAGTACTCCTTGCTCCTCTTCAGAAGCCTTCAATTCCACATGCGAAGGCGAATTTCTACTGTGGTACTCAGGTAGAAAATCATCAGTTCAACAGCCTCTCTTAAGCTGTAGTTTTTGATACTGCATTGTACTTAATATGTGCAGAATATCGTTTCTTTTCTTAATTATGGAATAAATTGCTAAAACATATTCACCTGGTAGATGTTACATGGTGCGCGCTCACATCTTCTTGTGTTTTACCAAATTTAGTTTTTGTATGTATTCCTGGTTCTCTGAAATGACATCGGAATTTTTGTGATTTCTGTATGGCATGTTTCGGTTTCATCATAATCTTTTTAAAAGAGTGAACTGGAGCTGACAATTAGATTTTTCACCATAATCCTAGTTTAGTTTTGTAAAAGTTTGCCTTACATTTTATTTTGGCTGTAGGACCTAAATTCTGCACACCAAAGCTTTGCTCGGTTGCATAGTGGATTCTTTGGAATGCCTCATGTGTTTTCTGTTGTGAGGCTCTTAGGAGCTAGATCATTACCTTGGCTTATCCGTGCTCTACTGGATCATGTATCAAATAAGGTATGTGGTTTAGTGTAGTCCTTTAATCCTTGTGATTTTGTGTATGTTTGTTGAAAAATGGTGGTTATTAACTTGAACGATCAGTTTGACATTCAATGAATGTTGATGCATGCATTTGTTTTTTCCTTAATTGCATTTTGTTTTTCTTATGCATCTCTTTGTGAACAACTGCTTAACAGCAAACTTATGGTCCCATTATCTCTCTCAATAGAATCACTATACATGTTTGTAGAGTTCTGTTATTGTATGTTTAACATATGAGATATCTGTGGTTTTTGTTGGGCCTTAACTTTACACACTTTCGTGGTGGATTGATATATCTGATACAATAAGTCTCTATGACCAGGGCCAAAATGTGCATACAAAATCTAAAATGAACTGAAGAAGCCATTTTGGCCCTAGATTCTGGTTTTTCTGCAATTGGAAGTGTTACATCCAACCCTTTGGTTGAGATTTAACTGGGTTTGGAGGCGTAAGCTGATGGTCACTTAAATATCCAAAATTCAGTGTTTTATTATTCTTATGGATTTCACTTTCTCGGCATCTGTCACTCCAAAGTTGTGTTTTTTTATTTTCCATTTTTTGTTGCTATTTACAGCTTTGAAATCTTTCTTTAACTTACATTACTCCAAAATCAAAGTCTGATCTGGCCTCCATCAATATTTGTACCAAGTTGCTCATTTTTCATTTGAATAGCCAAAATAGAGTTGTTAATCTACTTGTTCCATTCCTTGTTTGGAACTGATAAGTTCGTGAACTGATAAGTTCGTGGTCATTTTTTTGGGCATTCTGAAGTTCATCTAATGTTGATTGAAGAATTCTTTTGATTTTTGTTAAGATAATCCATTAAGAACTAGCAAACCAATAGCAAGGACCAAGGGTGTAGCCTTAGAGTCCAACAAAAAGAGAAAATGCAAAACGAAAAACTCGAAACCAACCCCAATAAGGCCAGTAATAACTCTTACCACAGGGAAAAAAGGAAGAGAAATCCAACCACACCAGCAAGTCAAGGGCCAAACACGTGTAGACACTCCCCATGCTGCTAAACAAATGTGGGTTCTCCACTGAGTTAGGCTGATTCCTCCATGAAGCCATAGAGAGTCTAACCTCCTATGAAGCACCGACACTTATAGAGGTCGCTGTGTCCACGTATTGGTGGCGTGTCCCTTAAATTAAATTATTTTTTTGGAGCGGGACACGGCATGGACATGCATGTCCCACATATACATTCTCTCTCGCTGTGTATTTGTATATATATTTCCGTTGTGGGTGTATATCTTACATATAAGTGTACCAGTATGTATACTAGTATATAACACTGTAGATATCTTACATATCAAAAGAAAAGTGTATATATCTATGTATATATATTGTTACTGCATACATATATGATTTATTTATTTATTTTAGCCGTGTCCCCCACCGTGTCCGTGTCCATTTTTTAGAATTCACGTGTCCCGTGTCAGTGTCTGTCTCTATGTCGGTGTCCGTGTTACATAGCTAACCTCCTTTTCAACTTCCATCCTGGTTGTTAGTATATCCTTACTGATTTTCTTGAAAATACAGTTATTCTTCTCCCCCCAGCTATGGTAAATGGCAGCAGCAAGGGCAGTTTTGAGAATCATAACTCTCATAGTTTTACAGTTTCCATATGGTATACCCCAAGCAATATCCCCATCAACCCCTTTCGGGCTCCTGTCAACCTTACATTTACTTGGCAGAAGTTTCCAAACTCCTGTTCGAAAATGGGCACCCAAAGATGTAGTTGTGAGATTCCACTCCATCAACACATAGCACACGCCCCTTGGTGTTCACCATCCCCCAACTTTATAGTCTCTCTTGTAGCTAGCCTCCCACAGAAAGCCAGTCACTTATGAAAGCCCATTGAGGGACATGATGAGTGAACAATATCAGGTGAGCCAAGGGATGATGGGCATGATAATTCTACTAGCATGCCAAGCAGAGGTAGAGCTGTATTTCCTAGTAGCACTAGGGTCTAAATGAACCTGTCTGAGACTTGACTGTCAGTAATTAGAGTAGTAGGAGTATTATTAATGATATCCTGAGTAACTGGGTTCTTTTTTCTGGGCCACTTCCAATTATTCACACGGATAATGGAGGCTACCTTAGTAGACAGGGTCTCCATGTAAAAAACTACCCTAAGTCCATTTTTTTGGTGCAATGGTTCCAAGGAGTGCCAGTTTTCCAGCCGAAGAAAAATAGACCGACCATCACCGACCTCCCATTTCATAAAAGGATTGAACAAAAGCCCTCAGTTTGAATAGCTTTCTAAGAGTCCAAGAAGCGTCTGGATGGGGAGGCATATACCAGAAAGGTCCAGCCAACTCACCACCTCTCCGTACCATGCCAAAAGGATCAAAGGGGTAACTCCGGTGAAGCGCCTCCCACATACCGCTTATTCATTAATTTCATTCCTTAGGAAGCTGTTGTTTGGGGATTATTGCATGCAAAGATTCTTGCTGTTTCTGTGGTGCTTACCTAGGAAGTGTTCTTACTTTTTTAACTCTACTCGATGATAAACTACTTCTTTAACCTTTCACCAATTTGGATTTTCGAACGTATGAGCTGTCTCTTATCCAATGAATAGTCTATTTTCAAACGGTAATGTAAGAACATGTATCCAACATTTCCAGCCAAATTTTAGCATTTTGTTGAGATTGTAATTGCTCCGGGTCTAATTAATATTTAATTGAAATACCGAGCTGTGTGCACCCTTACTAGTGCTCTACTTCAGGCCTCGGCTAAGAGGTCAAGTTTTCGTCTCTTATGTTTGAAATCGTTTTTGCACATGTTTAGTCTTTTCTTGTGCATGATGGTTTTGTTCACCAAGGTGAAAACTAAGTTCACTTGGCAATAGTAAAACATCTATTAAATATTTCTACCACTCTTTTCTCCCTAATGATAATAAATTTGTTTTTGATCCTCTCAACCCTTAGTTTTATTGTGTCTGCTGGTAAGATCAATTCTCTTCTCATGACTTCTGGGCGTGTAGCTTGGTCGGACAATATACCTGTATGGTTTTTTTTTTTAAGATATATTTTCTTTTATACCGTTTGTGTGTTTTATGAATTCTCATCAATGTTTCATCTATTACCATGCTTAATATATGATTTCCTTAAGGCACTTTATATTCTTATATGCATGAGATTCTATATTGCTCTGGTCTGGCTTCTGTGAGAGAAAAAATTGTAGTTTTCTGACTCCCTCTCCTTGTTCTATTCCAGATAACTACCCTTGAACCATTGATTACAGGACTGCAAGATGCATTGCCGAAGTCTATTGGGCTTCTTCCTTTCGATGGTGGAGCATCAGGTAGTTGAGGATACACTACTTTCATTTTCATTTTTAAATTTAATTCTACAGATGTCAATCTCTTTTAGCTGGAGATGCGAATATGTCAAAAGGGTCATGTATCCTTTTCTTTCTTCCGATGTTAGTTAAAAATGCTAGTAAGAGATATGAGGATCTTTTACACCTTACTGGATTCAATTTACTAAACCATGACATGGAAAGTTCAACTTCATGGGATAACCTCGTTCATTGGATTTATGAAATGTGCCTCTATAGGAAATCATCAATTGTTTTTTGAATAAAGCTAGCATTAAAAACACGCTTTGTTGGTGTAAAGTTTATAACCTTGTGTCTCTTAATTCTTTGTAATGATTTTAATGCGTTCAAGTGAATGGAATGCTAATTACAAATCCCATGCACTCTTGAATCATAGAGAAATTCATAATATTCGTATATAAATTCATAACATTTGTGTTTTAAATTCATTACGTTTATGCATAAATTCACTACCTCAAGTTGAATTGATAACACTTGTGTACTGTGCGTTACAGGTTTTTGTCATGATGTGATGATTTTTTACTCTTTTTTTCTTTCCCTTCCTGGGCAAAACACTATTGTTCTTAGTCTCTGAGTAAGGAACCTCGTTAGGGTTTTAAACCTGCTTTAACCTCCCTTCTGACCACTAGTACTGTATTGGTAGTCAAAGCAGTGTCCCAAATTTACATTTCCTGTATTCTAAGTTGATCTAACATAAATATTGGGTTTGACAGATAAGATTATGTGCAATATTTCTCATCCCTTGTTGATGGGTAACTGTATCTTAGAATTCCGAGAAATATGAAATATCTCAAGCCTTGATCCTTTTTTCTTAATATTTAGCATGATGCAAAATGTTGGAGTTCCATGTATTTAAGTTCAGTTGTTTTTGCTTAGGTTGTTTGAGGATTGTCAAAGAACATCTCAACTTGGGGTCAAAATCAGAACTTAAAGCAGAGGTTCTTCGTGGAATAAAGGAGATCGGAAGTGTATTATACCTGATGGGGCTTCTTGATATTGTTCTGGTGAGTTTCTTAGGTTAGTTACTTCACATTACCTTTCAAGACCTTGTAAGGGAAAGTAGTTAAGGTTCATCGTAGGATTTTCACTAACTAGAAAGTTGGATGTTATTTGATAGTTGAAATGTGCTTAGTGAGTGGATTTCCAACTAGAGGTGTTACATAAATACACCAGCACATACAAGTGCACAAAATAAAGACTTCTCTTGTCTAGCGTATGGAAGAACTCTTGATTTTGAAAGTAATGCAACCTTCAGATAAGGCACAGCTAAGTTTTTCAGCTAAGAAGGATGTTGAAAGTTTTCAGTGTACCCTGAATTTTATTATTTAGCCTACTAAAGCTGTTAAGGGTCATACCACACACATGCTAGAGATAAACAATATGCACTAGTTGTAGGTCAAGTGCAGTTCAAGCCTCTCAGTGGAGGTTTAAAATCTTTCGGAAGAATCTCAGAAAAAAAGTGCAGTTAAAGATTTCAAATAAAATAGTATCGGGGAATTTAAAATAGGTTAAAAATGAGATGTTAAGGATATTTAATAGCTTGTTAATCGAGAGGTGAGAGGTCCGATGATGATTCTTGTAAGATGGAATGATCAGTGCTAGAAACTAAGTTTGGATTTCCAACAATCAAATTTACCGAAAAGAAGAAATGTAGTTAAAACTTATAAGAACGTATAACAAGTTCTGATGCAATCAAATTACAGGAATGATGCTAAGGTATAGGGTTACAACGTTTCCATTCTTTATGTAAAATATCATTGTTGCTGCACTACAAATTATGGGTAACATGCAATGAAATAATCAACGACAATATTTTAATCAAAACCTATGTTACATGGACTCGGGTACGAGTATCGGGTGCGGGTGCATGTCCAAGCGTCGGACCTTCCTAGACTTAAATCTTAGGATACTGGGATATGTGTCCCACAACGGGGTACGGGTACGGGGACACGTCCTGAACACCTATTTGTAGTAGATATTGCATGAATAGAGCAGGTTATATATCGTAAATTATACTTGTTAATGTATTTAAACAAGAAGAGTTAAGAAAAATATGTTTTTTCTATTTCATGTCCATGTGAAAGTCTAGAAATATCGCTTTTCCAGCTAATTTGGTATTCTTTTTCTGTAAATATCATACAATTAGAGGATCCGAGTGTCCAAAATGGATGCGCAGTGTCAGACACAGGACACAGGGTACTTCAGCCAAAATGGAGGATCCGCCTAACATAGATCAAAACCATCATATTTAGGACTCTTGGTGTGAGGGTCAACGTACTTAATTGGGCCAACTACTCTGATCTCTAATATTTCGAAGTTGCTTTATCAGAACTTATTAGTTTTTTTGTGATAATAATCTTTGTCGACTTTTTGTGACTGCTAGCTCCTCACAGTTCTTGTCTAACTTGTGCAACAGAGAGAAGTAGATACCACACATTTCATGCAAACAGCTCCATGGTTGGGCTTGATTCCTGGGGCAGATGGGCAAATATTGCAGTCCCAAGAAGGGGCAGATAGCCCTATTGTCACTCTCTTCAAATCAGCAACTGCTGCAACTGTGTCGAATCCCGGGCTCTCAACTCAAACATCATTCTACACCATATCAAAACAGGCAGAAGCTGCTGGTGCGTACCTTACTTCTTCCCTTGGATGAATGGTGTTTGGTGTTAAAAGGATTTAATGAGGTTGGTAGAACTTGATGTATGTGGTAGATTACTTTTGGCCCCAATATTTGTTCGTATAAATGACATCATGCATGTCTATTTTCTAGGAAAAACATATTGATCCTTATAATATGTCATGAATTTATTCTGATTGATTAGCATTGATTTTGGCGATATTCGGTGAACATTGAGAAACTTCTCTTCTCAACATTTAGAAACCCACGGTATGTGGATGAGAAGTTAGGTTTGTTGCACAATGTTGGGTAGAATTTAACCCCAAAGGCTAGTTATTAAAACTGGGTGCCCTCATGCTTGCACATTCCTTTGTATGTGCAATACATTCTTAGCAAAACCTCCCGTGTGCATGTGAAAGACACACAACTTGTCCTCCCTGTATGCTTTAGCTCTAATACCATTTTAGTCAATCTTCAGTAGAAAATCCTAAAAGCAAGATATTGAAGTGTAGGTAGCCTCTTGCTTGCTTATGTACTTAACATCACTTTTCTACTGAGGCAATGTGGGATGTTGCATAACAAGGTTCAGGATTTTGTTTCGTGAATAAAGGAATATGAACTAAAGTAAATATTTCAAAAAATCTGTCAAAGGCATTTCAACATTGTATTACTTTGCTTGGATCCTGCGATGGCACAATGAGATCAAGCATTTTAGCCACGGAGATATGGATGATAGAAGCAGTGTGTTAGAGAAGTAGCAGTTGTAGGAAAATAGAAAAACTTTTTTGTAATTGTACCATTGATATATTATAGTTGCATTGTGTTATATTCACATGAAAATGCAGAGTTTTGAATGGTCCCAGGGTGTTCTATATGTGTTAAATAGCTTGATATATATTGTTGGGCCCGTTTCCTAATAGCTTAAGCTTTTGGGAGAGTTGGTAACTTAACATGGTATCAGAGCTCTCGTTGCAAGAGGTCTTGGGTTCAGGTCTCTCTGTTGGCATTTGTCCCCCGTTTGATTCTATTTCTCCCCTTCATATTCTGTTCTGCTCTGCTCTCCTCTCTCTCTCTCTCTCTCTCTCTCTGAAAATTTGCATCTCAACGTGCAAGACAGATTTGCACGTGAGGGGGGTGTTAGATAGCTTGATATACATTCCTAATAGCTTAAGCTTTTGGGAGAGTTGGTAACTTAACAGTGTGATGTGATCGATATTATATTGGTCTTCTCGTTTTATACGGCTTGAGATGTCTTAGCCTCTAGAAGACTTTGTGATTCTGGACTCATTCGCTCGCCAACTGCTTTGAGAAAAATACGGTCACTTATTTTCTTAACCACTCCAAGTAAGGCAAAAATATATAGTACTTATATTTTAAACGCTTAAGTTAAAGATGTAAAAAGGACCTAATCAAGAACCATAACATAATGAGACAACTTTATTGTGACTTGATCATTAACACCTGGAACCTGTTTGATTAATGCTCTACCCAAGAAAACACATGGCAGAATGAGCTATTCTTATTTAATGAAATTGTTTCTTATATGAACTAGCATGAGCTATTCTCGCTGTTTCATTAGCTATAAACATAAACTAGCATGAGCTATTCTTGCTGTTTCATTAGCCATAAACATATGATAGCTTGAACAAAATTAATCAAAGAGAAAAAGATTGGTGCACAATTATCAGCATATTAATTCCCTTGTCGCCAGAGGAAGATTTTGTTCCAAGATATGTTTTTGTCATTAGTACTATTTTACAATTGTTAGTATTTTTCGTCAATATTATCATAGTTATCGTCACTATTGTTATTTAGTAGGATAAGATCTTGATAATTATTTAGTAATGATGAGATAAGATCATGATAAGTAGTAGTGATATGTTTGGTATGAGTATATTTTTGAGTTTTGCTAGGAATTCTTTTCTGTTAGGATTTTAGTTCTTTATAAATAAGAGCTTCTTTGATGTATAATTCAGAGATTGATCAAGGACAATTGACTTCAAAGTTGTGGCCTTGTGTTAGGGCTGTGGCCCATTTGCTCTACCCTTCTCCCCCATCTGATCACTCCAGAGGTTGCATTAGACAGTAGTGTTGTACACAGTTGTCACCCCTTTGTACATAGTGGTTAGTAGTCACCAAATTTTTTTCTGACTAAAACTCACCAATCGGCACCTCATGCACCAAAAAATTCAAATCAGAACCATCAAGTTGCTTGCTTACCAACACCATTGATTCCGACAATGACTTCAATATATACCTGTGTACCATAGTTGTCGAAGGCGCGCGCCTAGGCAAGAGGCGCAGTGAGGCGCACCCATTGCACCTAGGGTACACCCAGGTGAGGCGACTTGAATAAGGCGAGGCAAAGGCATGCAAAGGCGCAAAAGGCAATAAGGCAAGTGGCACAAAAGAAGCACGCCTTATTGAAGTTCAAGCACAATCATTGCTTTTTACCTTGGCCGTCGATTTTAGGTCTCTAAAAATGGATTGTGGGTCTCAAAATAAATTCCCAGACTCAGCCCTAGATCATCTCCTCTCTCTCTCTCTCTCTCTCTCTCTCCCTCCCCAAACGAAGTCATTTATGGGTGTCAATCGAAGAGCAAGAGCAAGGGCAACAAATCCAATTCATATGATAGATGAAGAAGAGGCAAATTCTGAAGAGACGGAAGAAGAGGAAGATGAGGAGGGATACAAATCCGTTGATGAAGATGAAGAAGATGTGGATTTACTAGGGCTTGAAGTTGACTATGATGAGTAAAACCTCCTTAGGATGATGTGAAGTTCAATTGGGGTAACTACTTGCTTTAAATTTATTTCAAATGTTGGACGCTTGTGTTTTGTTGATTTCAATGTTTTAGTTCTCCTCTATGCCAACCGTAAACTATTTGAAATTTTGTAAATGCTTTTATGTATCTTTTGGATGGTATGCTATCTAAAACTCATTGGCTTAGTGTTATTAGTTAAAGTTTTGGTGTATGCTATTTTTCCTACTCCCTCCGTCCCAAATTGCTTGCCCTTTTTGGGAGTGAAATGCACGCAAAAAAATAATGTACACGCATTAATATTTTTTCAACTAACTTTATACCAATTTAAAGATCTCATTGAGAAGAAAAAATTGGTGTAGTTTTTTTTCAGAAAAAGTTCTCATAAACTCGTTATTTTTTGCATGCAAAATGCACGCACTACCAAAAGGAGCAAGCAATTTGGGACGGAGGGAGTATTTTTTTCTACATAGGTGTGCCTCGCTTCAAAAAGGCATGCGCCTTGCCTCTCGCCTTAGTCCCCACAAGACTTTGCGCCTTGGCGTGCCTTTCGCCTTTGACAACTATGCTGTGTACATACACATGAAGTTGCACGACCTAGAAACTACATTGAAGGCGTTGAAATGGGTACCACTTTGAACAAGAATTCTACGGCCTATTCTCTTTTTCTTCGTTTTAAATTTCAGCTGTCATTTCCCAACTACGGCCTTGTTTGATAACCCAGATCCAGCACTTAAAACTGAATGAATTAAGTAACAAGTAATTAAGTAGGTTTGATAACCACATTTTGCATTACTTAAAAAATTAAGTGGCTCTTAAAATGAAAGCTAAAATGTTAATAAAAATCAAATAGCTTTTAGCTACTTAATTTTTACTGAATTTACAATTACTACAAACACTCTTTCGCCGCATCCACTACGCCACCGCCACCACTCCTATCGCCACTCCACCACCACCACCACCACCACCACCACCACCACCTCGTCACTTCCACCAAAACTACCACCACCACCACCACCACCACCACTCACACCACCATGACCACCACTTCGTCACTCCGACCACCACCGCCGCCACTATACCACCACCACCACTTACACCACCGCCGCCACTACCCCACCACCACCACTTACACCATTCCACTCCCAACACATCCGCCACCACTCCACCACCACCACTATCACTTTGCCACTCCCACCACTGACATCACCTTCCGCCACTCCCCCACTGCCACCACTACTCTGCCACTCCTACCACAATTACCACCATCATGACCACCACTCCGCCACTCCCACCACTACTGTTGCCACTACACCACCACGGCACCACCACTACTCTACCACCATCACTCCCCCACCACCACGATGCCAGCATTCCACAATCACTACCACTACCACCGTTATACCACCATCACAACCATCACTGCCACTATACCACCATCTTGCCAATATTTGATATATTTATTATTTTCATAAACGTACGTTTTTTTTTTTTTTTTTTCATTTATGCATTCCAATATGAATGTATGAAAGGCAAAGTAAAAAAATTAGTG
The DNA here is from genome assembly GCA_020921065.1 of Vaccinium darrowii. Classification (NCBI taxonomy): domain Eukaryota; kingdom Viridiplantae; phylum Streptophyta; class Magnoliopsida; order Ericales; family Ericaceae; genus Vaccinium; species Vaccinium darrowii. The sequence continues at coordinate 13,933,952 of CM037159.1, read as the reverse complement.
AATTTAATACTTTAGCTCCTTGTACAGGTCAAACAACTTATTTTTTCAGTGCTTAAGATTCAGGACATATCAAACAGCTTATTAGCTTAATAAATTCAGCATTCAGTTTTCAATACTTAATTTTCAGTTTTCAGCTTTATCAAACAGCCCCTATCACTGCATAAGATCTAATTCCACGATACTACCATTGCTAAAATCCTTCTGTTATACCACAACCTAATTTCTCTGGAAACTTCTAGAACTCTTTCTAAAAGTGTTGTTCTAGAATTGTCCTATTCTAGAAAGTTCCTTGGCTCCCTATAAATAGGGAATATGAGCTCATTTGTATAAGTGTGTTAGTGAGAGACACCAAGTGTGTGTGTAAGGAGAGGCACTCAAGTCAGAGTGAGGGAAGGAGTGAAGTGTAGGCACAAACTCTAGTGTGAGAGTGAGTTGTCTCGTGTCTTGTGTACGCATGATTGTGTACTTGTGTAACCGTGTATTGTGTACAAGTGAAAGTATCTAATGAAAGTGTATTGTTTGATGTGTTCAAACTCAACACGTTTTGTACTACGGTTTGGAAGTATTGATTAGGACTTCTATTTGGGGGTTGTACTCGGGGTTTAACACTATTGCTGATGGTATTTAATTGAGAGATAGACAAAAAGAGATTGAGCCATTCAACAGTGGTGGTGGAAGTTTATTTAGGTGGAGCGGTGGTTGTTTTGGCGTTTGGATATAGTTGAGCAGGTGTTTGTGGTTATTATCTGGTGAAGGACCAGTGTGGCAGTTGTAGTGTCGTCGTCCATTGTGTCAATGGATGGTGGTTGTGGGTTGCCGACAATGTGGGGTTTGGTCATTGTAGGGTGTGGCTGGAAGTTTGAGGGAGAAGGGCATGCAAAATGTGATTTAAATGGAATGCAAGGGTTGTTAGTGAAGTTTACCTTTTTTATTTATATGTACTCATATAAGTGGTTATTTATATCTCTGAGTGTGTGTGTGTGTGTGTTTGGAAATACAGTTTTCTGATGCTAACCTGCTTTGTTTCCATTGTTTGGTCCTTTTCTATTTCGTCATGTATCCTTCGATCTTAGGATATTAAGCTTCTTGATTTCTATTGCAGATCTGTTGTGCAAAGCCAACATGAATACAGGAAGCGTGCTGGAATATGCCCTTGCTTTTACAAGTGCGGCATTGGATAAATATTGTACTAAATGGAGTGCACCTCCAAAGACGGGGTTTATTGACATTACAACTACTAAGGACTTCTACCGCATATTTAGTGGCCTTCAAATTGTAAGTGAAACCTTTGAGAAAGCTTCTTTGTTTTCTGCCATTATCTTGTATTAATAGAACTGCACTCACAAAAGTATGTCACCTATGTTGAGCAATAGTATGATACCGTACTGGTATCCTCTGCACTCAATATTCTTGGTGGTCACCAGAATAGAAGGCATACTTTTTCTTTATTGATATCTCTGTTTTTAACTTCCTGGATATTAGTTTCTCTATTTACCAAAATATGAATGAGGCAAATAATAGTATGAGGTTTGAATGATTTTTTGGTTAAATTCCACGGAGTTCTCTTCATCTAACGACTTTTCTTACGCGCACCCCCTCAACTTTAAAAGTGCCCGAACAGACCCCTCTTCTATTCGAAATGCAAATATGTCTAGCTCTGTTAATAGAATGTGTACATTGACGAAATTACCCCTCCTTCAGCTTCCCCTTCACAACATGTCCCCTTCTCTCTCTCTCTCTCTCTCTCTCTCTCTCTCTCTTTCATACATGACCACCACTATAAAATGACACCCCAACAGGCGCCATATACCCACCATTTCTGCAGGCGTGACCGACTGGCAGCGGCAGCGGTGACAACGACAACCACTGTCCCACATTCCTACCAAACCTAGAACTCCTCAAATCCTCCCCCACCGGAAGTCTGAAACGACAAGTTATTAAATGACGCCGCAATCACGTAAACTGTCGCCGCCACTAACAGTGTCCCCATTGCCGCCCTTCCAACAATCTGACCCTACAGGCCCCCCAACTAAGTTGAAAACTCATTACCCAAAAACAAGGTCGGTAATGGGAAAACGGGTGTGGAGAGAGATTGAAGCAAAACTGCATGGAAAGTGATAGTGGCGCCACCAGTCGATTGCCGGAGAGTGATGTTGGTGAGGATGCCAAAAGCGCATAGGATGCAGATTTCGCTGTTGCACTTGTAGGAAAATCGAATTATTGATTCAATTAAGTCTAGGCGAGTGAGGATTTCGAGGACGTAGGGATTCATGGCGGGTTCGGGTTATGATGGCATATGAGTTTGATTGTGGCTTCGCTGCTGCTGTTGGTGGGTGGGTCTAATTCACATCGCATCATTGTGTCCAAAATCCGAGTTGTATCGGCTGATATTTGTGAATTTGATATCAATGAAGTGAATAGTGCTGCTGGTAGTTGCATTTTTTAAGGTGTAACTTCTCAAAAACCTTAAGCTAATAGAGCTGCGGCCTTCAAGTACTTCTCACACTTACGTAATCAAAACTTCTACTTGTGCGAAAGTTGGCCCTGCATGCCATGTGTAATTATCAAGGTAGTTAGGGATTTCCTTGTGAGGGTTTAATCCAACAATAATTCTTTTCTTTCTTTTCTTCGAGTACATCTTTTCAAAAATTTTCTGTGAAAGATTAAACTGATAAAAACCACCACTATACTATTTGTAATAAATGGGATTGATGATAAAGTTAGAATTATATACCTCGGATGGAAATTCATGTCATAACAAAATTGGTTGTGTTCAGTTGTCAGTAAATAAGCAACTAAACTTTTTATTCTGTATTTGACCATAAGATAAAACAATATAGACATCTTTCAGTGATTAGTAATCTGATCAGTATCTTTTATTTGCAGGAATATCTGGAGGAATCTGTTAAAGTACCACCAAGCAATCACGAAGAGCTGGGGGATTCAGTGGCCTGGGGTGGTTGTACTATAATATACTTGCTTGGCCAACAACTGCACTTTGAACTTTTCGATTTTTCCTATCAAGTTCCTCAATGTGGCTGAAGTGGAAGCTGTTTCAATGACACAGACTCCAAAAAATGCTCCTTTTGCACAGGTATTGACATTTCTCTGGTTTACAGTCAGTTCTTTGGTTATCTAGCTTGATTGTAGATTCCCCTGCCCCTCATCTTTCCTTAAAGCCATGCAAAAAGATTGGGAAACATTTGTAAGTTTCTTAATCCTTGACAGCATACCCTCCTTATATTTGTGACAGCTGAATTTATAGGACTGCCGCCACTAAGCCACACCATTCTCAATAATAGTGCAAGCTTTACTTAAATACTATAATTCACGAGCATATCTCACCCTTCCATCTTCCTCGTGATCGTATAATGGCTTTGTATGAGATTAGTTTGCAATCACAACACTCTGTATGTCTTGTGCATTGTAAGGCCTACATCACCTTAAATTTACTTGTATTTTGTTGTTTCTAAGTTTCATGATACTCCAGTTGGAGTTTTCAAACTTATGGAGTATCATTAGAACCTCGCTCCCGGGGTAGGGGTCACGTTCCTAACTGAGATGGACACCTGTCAACCATATGAAACCCAAAGAAACAAAGTAAAGACACCAATTAAGAGATATTTCGCAACAGCCATGAGATACTAGAGAAAGAATTAGCTAAAAATTTCTCAAGTATTTTGGAACTGTGATCAATCTCTAATGAATATCTGTGTTAATACACAAATCAAAGCTAAAAATCTTTTTTTTTTTTTTTTAATATTTTTTTCGTGGGCGGGGATGGAACTTAAACAAGAACCACGCACTAGTAGATCCCCCTCTCAAAAGCTATCCTCGGTATTAGCAGCAATCATTTCTTTGATTTCTTCTGGGCATTGTCACGTACAAGTGGTGATCTCTACAAGTTTATCAGCCATCCTATTTCCTTCGCGATGTGTATGGTCAAATGAAATTTGATTTCATGTCATTTGGGCTCTGCATTCTTCCATCTGGACTAGTTATGGAAAGATTATTGGAGGTTCTTCTATGATCAAGTTGATTGTAGCTTTGGAGTCTGTTTCTATTTGAAAACAGAACTCATTTTCGGGAAAGGGGTAATTTTTCGTCTGGTAAGCAATTGTTGAGACGCTGGTAATTGATAACTACTCCGAGCTCACCTCGGATTACAAGGCTTGAGACACCTGCGGAGATGTGAGTTCAGCTAAGCATTCTTTCCAGGTTTCCTAATTTAGAGTTATTTCTAAGTAATAGTTGATAAGTGTTAAAGCATCCAACTCAAAACCAATTGGCAATAAATGGAGAGGCCGCCCAGGCTCATATACTAGACTCAGAGGTTATAATTAACCGATGTGGGACAAACTCTAACACTCCCCCGCACGTGTGACCCCTGACTCGCACGTGGAGAGTTAAACGACGGATCCAGATACGTGCGGGGGAGTGTTAGAGCTTGTCCCCACATTGGTTAATTATAACCTTTGAGTCTAGTATATGAGCCTGGGCGGCCTCTCCACTTATTGCCAATTGGTTTTGAGTTGGATGCTTTAACATGGTAACAGAGCTTGACTTTCAGAGGATTTTGGACAAGACTCTTTTAGTTATTACCCCGTTGTTTGTGATACTATTCACCAGTGAACAGAAAGACAAAGCTTTGAACTATTGTATTCTCTCTGGTATGTGAACAACAAATGACCTAGTTCTTCAAAAGATAACCGAAGTCCTCTGCTATGAAAGTCTCCGTGGCACTCTTGTTAAGGAATACCTTGAGCTACACTGGGATCAGGACAAGTGGCAGAACGTCAGGCACTGCCACCGAAGGTATGGTCTCCAACCTACAAAGCAATAGCCGTGTTTCCGGAACATGATTACGAGAAAGGAAAACCAAAGCTTGGTAGTTCCGAGGAGGAGCACCACCCTCGTAGTCTAGACCCTCAAAGGTGATGTAATAGTACATCTCTCCATTACGTACTTTTGAGTTCACTCTCGTGAGCTGGTCCAAAGCAACAGCATTAAAGAAACGCTCAAGGGCTAACTTAGCGATGTCCTCCAAGAACTCTATTCTTCCCCTTGGAAGACTTTGGAACTGAATAACCCAACTCAAACCGCCACTCCAAAAATTTGTCCCTGCCCCTTTTGCCTCTCTGCACCTGCGCCATTCTTCCACGTTCTCGCCTCTAGTTTTGGTGATGGCGTTTGTCGAGAGAAACCCTTGGGATCTCTACCCAGTGGCATCATTTACCCCGCAGGAAAAACAGATGTACAACTAGTGGCATTTGTCGAGAGAAACCCTTGGGATCTCTACCTAGTGGCATCATTTACCTCGCAGGAAAAACAGATGTACAACCATGTCGTCACTGAGTCTCATCGTTTTGACTTTGGAACTGAATAGGCCGAAGCAAACCCTCGATATTTATTCCAGTGATAAAAAACCTGCAGTCAAAACCATGAGACTCGGTGACGACATAGTTGTACATCTGTTTTTCCTGCGGGGTAAATGATGCCACTGGGTAGAGATCCCAAGGGTTTCTCTCGACAAACGCCATCACCAAAACCAGAGGCGAGAACGTGGAAGAATGGCGTAGGTGCAGAGAGGCAAAAGGGGCAGGGACAAATTTTTGGAGTGGCGGTTTGAGTTCGGTTATTCAGTTCCAAAGTCTTCCAAGGGGAAGAATAGAGTTCTTGGAGGACATCGCTAAGTTAGCCCTTGAGCGTTTCTTTAATGTTGTTGCTTTGGTCCAGCTCACAAGAGTGAACTCAAAAGTACGTAATGGAGAGATGTACTATTACATCACCTTTGAGGGTCTAGACTACGAACGAGGGTGGTGCTCCTCCTCGGAACTACCAAGCTTTGGTTGTCCTTTCTCGTAATCATGTTCCGGAAACACGGCCATTGCTTTGTAGGTTGGAGACCATACTTTTGGTGGCAGTGCCTGACGTTCTGCCACTTGTCCTGATCTCAGTGTAGCTCAAGGTATTCCTTAACAAGAGTGCCACGGAGACTTTCATAGCAGAGGACGTCGGTTATCTTTTGAAGAACTAGGTCATTTGTTGTTCACATACCAGAGAGAATACAATAGTTCAAAGCTGTCTTTCTGTTCACTGGTGAATAGTATCACAAACAACGGGGTAATAACTAAGAGTGTCTTGTCCAAAATCCTCTGAAAGCCTAGCTCTATTACCATGTTAAAGCATCCAACTCAAAACCAATTGGCAATAAGTGGAGAGGCCGCCCAGGCTCATATACTAGACTCAGAGGTTATAATTAACCAATGTGGGGACAAGCTCTAACAGTAAGTAATTCTAAATTGGATTTGGCACAGGAGTTTGCTTGAATGGATGAAAGGGTTTCTAGTGAAAAGAGATTGGGGTGTGAAGTTCAGGGTAGCAGATAATTGTTATATCTCAAACATTTAGGATTCAGAAAACCCCTAGAATAAGATCCTTTCCAGAGTTCTGGCCTTGAGAGTTGGCAAGGAATATTGCCATTGAGAGTTGGCAACGAATATGGGTGTTAAAGCATCCAACTCAAAACCAATTGGCAATGAGTGGAGAGGCCGCCCAGGCTCATATACTAGCTTTGGAGATTATAATTAACCGATGTGGAATAAATTGCAACACTCCCCCGCACGTGCGACCCCTGATTCGCACGTGGAGAGGTCAACAAAGGATCCGGAACATACAGATCACAACGAAACAAAGTGCAACTATAGCACAAACAAAGGGGAAAAGCCTCCGAAAATCTAGCTCTGATACCATGTTAAAACAAAACCAATTGGCAATGAGTGGAGAGGCTGTCCAGACTCATATACTAGCTTTGGAGGTTATAATTAACCAATGTGGGACAAACTCCAACGCTCCCCTGCACGTTCAACCCCTAACTCACACGTGGTGAGGTAAACAGACGATTCAACACATATGACAACAATCAACCACCAATGACAAACGGGGAACCAACCATCAACGATATAGAGTCTTGTCCGAAGGCCTCCTGAAGCCTAGCTCTGATACCATGTTAAAGCATCCAACTCAAAAGCAATTAGCAATGAGTGGAGAGGCCGCCCAGGCTCATATACTAGATTTGGAGATTATAATTAACCGATGTGGGATAAATTCCAACACTCCCCCGCACGTGCAACCCCTGACTCGCACGCGGAGAGGGCAACAAAGGATCCGGAATATACAGATCACAATGAAACAAAGTGCAACTATTGCACAAACAAAGGGGAAAAGCCTCCAAAAATCTAGCTCTGATACCTTTTTAAAGCAAAACCAATTGGCAATAAGTGGAGAGGCTGTCCAGGCTCATATACTAGCTTTGGAGGTTATAATTAACCAATGTGGGACAAACTCCAACGCTCCCCTGCACGTTCGACCCCTGACTCACACGTGGTGAGGTAAACAAACGATTCAACACATATGACAACAATCAACCATACCATGTTAAAGCATCCAACTTGTTATTTAGGAGAGAGAGAGAGAGAGAGAGAGAGAGAGAAGTGTAAGGGTGTTAACGAACCCAAACACAAAAGACTTTATTTATATTATGAGAGAGAAGAATACAATATGTAGCTAGGCAATGTGGGACAAAAGCTATTCTAACACTCCCCCTCAAGCTGGAGAATAAATATCACAAAATCCTAGCTTGTTACATAAAAACTCTAAACGCGGTTTAAACAATGGTTTGGTGAAGATATCAGCCAACTGAGCTCTTGTAGGAACAAATGGAGTAGACAACACACCACCATCTATCTTCTCACGAACAATGTGACAATCAACCTCAATATGTTTTGTTCTCTCATGGAATACTGGATTTGAAGCAATATGTATCGCTGTTTGATTATCACAATACATAGGAATAGGTAACTCCACATCAAAACCTAACTCCTTGAGTAGAGCTCTCAACCACACAATCTCACAAGATGTGTGTGCCATGGCTCGATACTCCGCTTCTGCGCTGGACCTTGCGACCACTGTTTGTTTCTTGCTTTTCCATGTGACCAAATTGCCTCCAACAAAAGTACAGTACCCAGTAGTGGACCGTCTATCAGATGGTAATCCTGCCCAATCAGCGTCGGTAAAGGCTTCAACACGCAAATGACCATTAGACCGATAAAACAAACCACGTCCAGGATGAGCCTTAAGATATTTCACAATACGAAGACAAGCTTCCTAGTGCGGAAGACGAAGAGCAGACATAAACTGACTCACCACACTTACAGCGAAAGAGATATCAGGACGTGTATTGGTAAGGTAATTCAACTTACCAACTAAGCGACGATACCGGTCTGGATGAGGAAATATCTCCCCCTGATCAACACAAAGTTTCACATTAGGATCCATTGGGGTCTCCACAGGTTTTGCTCCCAATAAACTTGTCTCCTCAAGAATATCCAATGTATACTTCTGTTGGGACAAACTAATTCCATCCTTGGATTTTGCTACCTCAATACCCAAAAAATACCGTAGCTTACCCAAATCTTTAGTATGGAACTGTCGCTGTAAAAACTGCTTCAACTCATCAATACCTTTCTGATCATCTCCAATAATAATAATATCATCTACATACACAATCAATATTATTTTCCCACGCTCGGACTGAAGAGAGAAAACAGAGTGATCCGAGTGAGATCGACGCATACCAAACTGTAGCACAGCATCACTAAACCGACCAAACCAAGCTCGAGGGGATTGCTTCAGACCATATCTTTGCAAAGACGACAAACCAGAGAACGCTCCCCCTGAGCAACAAACCCAGGAGGTTGCTCCATATAGACCTCCTCGATCAGATCACCATGTAAGAAGGCATTTTTGACATCCAATTAAAATAAGGGCCAACCGAAATTAGCAGCAAGAGAAATAAGAATCCGAACAGAGTTTATTTTGGCAACTGGGGAAAAGGTCTCGGCATAATTAACTCCATATGTCTGCGTATAGTCTTTGGCTACAAGGCGGGTCTTATACCACTCAATAGTGCCATCCGGATGATACTTGACAGTGAATACCCAACGACAGCCAACAGTGGTTTTACCAGCAGGAAGAGAAACCAACTCCCAAGTACCATTATGATGAAGAGAAGACATCTCATCCTCCATTGCTTTCCGCCACTCAGACACAGATATGGCCTCCTGAACAGTGTTAGGAACAAAAACGGAAGAAACCGAAGTAGTAAAAGCACGAAGGGATGGTGACAAATGGTTATATGAAACAAACTGAGCAATAGGATGTAGTGCAGGACCGAATACCTTTACGATGGGCAATAGGACGATCAAGATCATCTGGATCTCGCAACGGAGGGGAAGACGGAGCGGTGGGCGAAGGTGGGCCTGTTTGCTCAGATGGCTTAGGTTGCGATGGTGCTGGCTGAGATGGCACTGGTGGCTCAGGCTGAGATGGCATTGGTGGCTCTGGCTGAGATGACACTGGTGAAACTTTAGGACGACGAACATACACCTGCAAAGGTTTCGGTGGAGGACCACTACCTGAGGGGACAGCTATAGGAAACACAGACTTAGATGCAAGCCGATCATTAGTAGTGACAGGCTCCGAATAAAATGGGAGTGACTCATTAAATGTGACGTCAGCACACACACAAATGGACGACATAAAGATGGAGAATAACACTTGTACCCTTTTTGAGTTCGAGAGTAACCAAGAAAAATGCACCTAATGGAGCGAGGGTCAAGTTTGCTCCGGTCAGGATCCAGAGCATGAACATAACATGTGCACCCAAAAATCCGAAGGGGTAATGAGTGAAGGGGACGACCGGGAAACAATATTTTATGGGGTATCTGACCTCCAAGAACACTAGAGGGCATACGATTAATCAAATAGCAGGCAGTGAGAACTGCATCACTCCAATAAGACTTAGGAACTTGCATTTGAAATAACATTGCACGCATAACTTCTGATAAATGTCGAATCTTGCGTTCGGCAACTCCATTTTGTTGTGGAGTCCAAGCACAAGAGGACTGGTGGATAATACCGTGATCATCAAAGAATTGAGAAAGAGTATTTTTAAAATATTCACGGGCATTATCAGAACGAAATATGCGGATGCAAGTATCAAACTGGGTTTTGATTTTCATATAAAATGACTTAAAAATAGAAGATAACTCAGACCTCTTTTTCATGAGATAAAGATAGGTAACACGAGAGAAATCATCGACAAAAATAACATAATACTGAAAGCCAAAAATGTTAGGAACATGCATTGGACCCCAAATATCAGAATGAACTAACTCAAAAGGACGAGATGCACGACTCTCAACCCTAGGATAAAAAGACACTCTATGATGTTTGCTAAACTCACATACTTCACATGGCAAAGCATCCACACGACTACATGAAGGCTCTAGCCTTTTAAGGTTCTCAAGTGATGGATGACCAAGACGACAATGATGTTGATATGGTGACACTGATGAGTGAAGAGCAACAGAGCTAGGGTGAACATCATCGGTAAAGTAATACAGGCTACCACGTTCAACACCGCCACCAATCTTCCTCCCCGTCTTGAGATCCTGAAATACACAACCATTAGGGAAGAATGTGACTGAGCAATTCAAAGACTTGGTAAGTTTACTAACAGACATAAGATTTAATGGAAAACGAGGAACTTGCAGTACGGAGTCCAAAGTAAGAGAGGAAGTAACATGAACAAAACCCAAACCAGTAACATTGGTGGTAGAACCATCAGCTAAGGTAACACGAGATGGTTTACCGAGAGACTGACGACCAGAAAGAATAGAAGGAGTACCAGTCATATGATCAGATGCACCAGAATCAATAATCCAATGATTAGAAGAATGAGAAGACGCAATGCAAGCAACAGAGGAACCTGTCTGAGATAGCGTAGCAATGGAAGAATTTGTCTGAAGTGACAGTAGGCGTTGGTACTGCTGATACTCCTCTGCTGAGATAGTCACCCTTCTGTTGGCAGAAGAATGAGTAAACTGTCCAGCATCCTCAGAAATAGCAACCGGTTGAGCCTGGGGAAAACCATGAAGATCATAACAATACTCAACTATATGATTTGTAACCCCACAATGGGTACACTGTCGGGTACCATAATCAGAACTACCACGACGAGAACTACCTCCCCCTGACATGCGACCAAGACCAAAACCACGACGACGACGGAAATTAGAACCACGACCACCAAAACCAGGGCCAAAACTACCAGAAACAACTGAAGCAGACTTCATCATAATCAAACCCAAACACCAACTCGGAATCTACTAGCAACCAAACAACCAACGAACTTCGCTACAATCCACCGTATGAAATCAACATCTACTAACAAATAAAAAATTGAACAATAAATCAACCAACCGCTACCTCTAGCAGAAGAAACCAACCACAACTACAAATAACTAATCAACTGAGCGCCGAGAGCCAAATAATAGAGAGAAAAGCCACCAACAAACTTATCCGCAAAAAATCAGAACTAGAACCAGAAGCAAACTTCTCCTCAAATATGTTGCCAAATAACAGAGAGAAAAGTAATCACCAACAAACCAACTCACTAATCAACCCACTACTTCAATACCAGTAACGAACAGCCATCAACCCACCAACCGATCAACTTCCTCTACTAACTGACTGAAAACCAAATAGTCAAACCACCACGAGAACAACTACTGACAGATGCAATACCAGTACACAAATAATCACCACCAACTTGAGATGAACAGTGATCGATGAACAGTGAACAGTAATTGATGAACAGTGCAACGATGAACAGTAATCGATGAACAGTGCACGAACAGTGAACAGTGAAAAATGCGCAAAAAGTAGTCGCGATGAACAGTGATTGAAGTCTGGGTTCGCGGATTGGTCAATTGTGGTCTTGATTTGTATTTCCAGAGGTCAATTTTGGGATTGGAGAGGGGTTTCAAACATAGGTTTTTATTTGGGTTTCGATTTAGGGTTTACAAGGTAGTAGGGATGGGTGGCTATGGTAGATTTAGGGTTTCTTGGATGACAGCAATTTGGTGGTTAAGGTGGATCATTGTTTGGCTCTGATACCATGTTATTTAGGAGAGAGAGAGAGAGAGAGAGAAGTGTAAGGGTGTTAACGAACCCAAACACAAAAGACTTTATTTATATTATGAGAGAGAAGAATACAATATGTAGCTAGGCAATGTGGGACAAAAGCTATTCTAACACAACTCAAACCAATTGGCAATGAGTGGAGAGGCCGCCCAGGCTCATAGACTAGCTTTGGAGATTATAATTAATTGATGTGGGATAAATTCCAACAATGGGCACACAAGTTCTGCCCTTGTGCAGGGAATATGAGCACGTTACACGTGATGGAGGCCGGGAAGGGCAGCCTGGCGTCGCCTTTGTACAAATTTAATATGAAGCAAGTGTGAGGGCGACCTCACTTCAACAACTAGTTTTTGGGTTTGAGTTCTACCAAGACCGGGAATATGGTATCGATACTACATACTAGGGATGGGTAGGGTGCATGTTTCTGGCTTGCACATGGCTAGTGCTTTCGCATGAGCACATTGCACGTGACAGAGGGTGTGTATAGTGAAGTCACACATTGCCTGGGTACTAAAGTAATTGAAAGTCTCTAGGCGTGAGGACACTCTCACACATCTAGCATTTGGACTTGAGTTCTACCCAAGTGTAACACATGTATGTCTGGATGTGACAGATTCATATTCGATTTTCATACTTACCTAGCAAATCATGGAATGATCGGAGGGAGATTGAAGAACCAGGAGGGAACAAGGCTTTGAAGGATCTGGTAGAGGAAAGAGAGTGTTTCAAGTGTCAAAAGTGAAAGCTTCTATTCAGCCGTGAAAAAGTTAGGGTCCTCGTTACATTACATTACATATATACAAAAAGAGAAAAAGAGTAAATACACTAAGGCCCCTTAACTCCTAACTATTTATACAAACACCTACAACTTAACACTCCCCCTCAAGTTGGTGCGAAGATATCTATCAAACCCAATTTGAACACAATGGGATGAAAACTCTTGCTGCTAAGCCCTTTTGTGAAAATGTCTGCTAATTGGTCTTCATATCTCACAAACGGCATACATATTGAACCCGCGCTCAGCTTTTCCTTGATGAAGTGCCTGTCAATCTTGATATGCTTCGTTCTATCATGTTGTACAAGATTATGAGCGATGTTTATAGCAGCTTTATTATCGCAGTAGAGTTTCATAGGACCACTATTAGAAATTCCAAGATCACGTAACAAGGTTTGGAGCCCCCGGAGCTCACAAACGCCATGAGCCATAGCTTTATATTCAGCTTCTGCGCTAGACCTGGCGACCACTGATTTCTTCTTACTTCGCCAAGTAACCAAATTTCCCCCAAGAAGAGTACAATAGCCAAAAGTGGAGCGTCTATCATCCAGAGAACCAGCCCAATCAGTAAATGCCTCCAACCGTAGATGACAATGATTAGAGAACAAAATTCCTTTCTCTGGAGCTGATTTGAGATACCTCAAGCTATGATACACTGCATCTAGATGTGAAGTACGAGGATCATGCATAAACTGACTAACCACGCCCATTGCATAACTAACATCCAGTCGAGTGTGAGCTAAGTATACCAGTCGACCCACAAGCCGCTGATATCTCTCCTTGTCAGTGCGCTCTCCCATATCAGCACTAAGGTGATGATTTCCCTTGATAGGAGAATCTGCAGATCTACAACCCAACATACCTGTTTCTTCCAAAAGATCAAGAATATACTTCCTTTGGGAGATAAAAATACCTCTATTAGATCTTGCCACTTCCATACCAAGGAAGTATCTTATTGAACTCAAATCCATAATCTTGAATTCTTGAGCTAGACTAGACTTAAGATTAAGAATCTCTTCCTCCACATCATTGCCTGTCATCATTATATCAACAACATAAACAGTAAGAGGACAACAACCTTACCAGTACCTCCCTTGATGGAGATAGTATGATCTGTATGGCTTTGTCGGTAACCAAACCTCGACATAGCCTTTGAAAATCTTCCAAACCCACGCTCTAGGTGACTGCTTCAACTCATAAAGAGCCTTTTTCAATCTACACACCTTTCCCTCAGTTTGAGATGAAAAACCTGGTGGGATAGCCATGTACACCTCCTCCTCTAACTCACCATGGTGAAACGCATTCTTCACATCAAACTAGTGAAGAGGCCAATTCAAATTGGCAGCAAAAGAGAGTAGAGCTTGCACAGAATTCATCTTTGCTACGGGGGCAAACGTCTCCTCGTAGTCAATACCATAGGTTTGATAGAAACATTTGGCAACAAGTCTTGCCTTGTATCGCTCAATTGTACCATCCGCATTCTGTTTAACAGTGAAAACCCATTTGCATCTCACTGGTTTCTTCCCTCCTGGAAGAGATACTAGCTTCTAAGTGCCATTCTTTTTCAAAGCCGTTATCTCCTCTACCATAGCTTCTTTCCACTTAGGTATTATGAGTGCATCCTGCCAATTCTGTGGAATAGATATAGAAGAAAGAGACGAAACAAAAGCATAGTACGAAGGAGATAAATGATCATAGAGACAAATTGGGAGATGGGATGCTGAGTACATGATCTAACACCTTTCCGAAGAGCAATAGGAAGATCATTAGAATTAACAATGGGAGGTTCATCAGAATTATCAATAGGAGGTTCAATGGGAAGAGCCATTACCAGATGAGTCAGCTGAGGAGTCTGGAACTGGAGCAAGTGATTGTGATTGACAAGGTGGTATTACACATGAGGACTTTCCTTTTTTCCTGCTAGTATAGGTCTTTAAGGTAGACCCTTGCAGTCGCTGCATACCTTCTCCCTCATCACCACCAATGTCATGTGTAGCTCGTTCGACAAATATCGGTTCGTCTGCAGACTTTTCCTTCTCTCCCTGACCATGATTATTGTAAAATAGTCTCCCCCTCACCATAAAACATCTCTTCCTCCAGTCTATGCTCCCCCTGAAGAGATGGAATCAAGGTTGTTAATCCCGTACCGTACCGGTCGGTACGTACCGGATTTGAGGAAAACCGGTAACATCACCATCCAATACCGTTCCGTCGTCAATTCCGGTCAATACCGGTCGGTTCCGGCCATTCCGGACAATACCGGACGGTATGAAGGTACCGGCTGTACCGCCCGAGATTTTGAAACTGAAGGAGAAAAAAGAAAGAAAGCAAAGTTTGCATCTCCAGAAGCCACAAAGCAAACACACAAGCAATGAATTCAACGATTTGGTTACCTGAGTAGCCATGAATTGAATACCAGAGATTTACCTAAAATTATCCTTTCAAGATCCAAACTTCAATTCTACTCCCACCGAAATTCCACCAAATCGCTTACGATAGTGTTGGGCTCCGACAGATAGGATTAAATTTTGGCCACCGAACATCTCAACATCGACCAGAAGATTGAATACCAGATATTTTTCAACTAAAATAGCTCAGAGATTGGAAAATGAAAAGAAAAAAAATATATATACAAATTTTCGCGGGGTGTGAACAAAGGGCTCGACATCTCTCTCTGCTGGGCATCTCTGAAACTTTCGGTGTGTGAACAAAGGGCTCGACATCTCTCTCTGCTGGACAGCGTTGTTGGAAGCCGCAGTTGTTGCTGGGATCTGTGATGAACTGGACGGAGAGAGAGGAGACGAACTGTACGGTGACTAGGGAAGAGGATGGGAGAAGATGAGTTCCAAATTGTTTCTTGTTTTCAACGAAAAAGTAGTGTATTGTAGATTAGAAGGGGGGAGGGGGGGATTTTATTCAGTGTGGCTAGTACATGGAGTGCAATTTCCACATAAAAAATATATTAAAATGCAAATAGGCTTACCCAATTTTATTAATTCGGAAATTTTAGAAATAAAAAATTTATTGGGTAATTGTTGTCTAGAAATGATAATAGGCCGTTTTATGGTATTTGTTGTCTAATTAGAGTTAATTTTATGAACAATTGAATGATATAATTCGCAACAAAAAAAAAAATTGGGTGATATGAGTAAAAATTTTGATTTTTATATATGTATATACATGTAGAACCCGCTAAATCCGAAACGGTACCGGTACTCGTCTAGTACCGGTACCGTACCATACCAATAAGAAAACCGGTACCCTGTCCGGTACGAGACATTGGATGGACTAGAGGGAGAGGAAAAAGACTGTTTCTCAAAAAGAGACCTCCATAGAGACAAAAAATTTCCGAGAATGAGGATCATAATATTTATAGCCCTTCTGGGTAGGAGATTACCCAAGAAAAACACATTTTGGGCTTTAGGACCCAACTTGCCACCAGAGGGATGGGGAGTATGAACAAAACACACACAACCAAAAACACATGGGGGAAGAGTTGTGGCACGAAAACTGCTAGGGAGACACTCAAGGGGAGTTTTAAAGTTACGAACACTAGATGGCATGTGGTTAATAAGATAAGTTGTAGTCAAAATGGCTTCTCCCCAAAAATATTTGGGAACATTCATGGTGAATAAAAGAGAGCGAGCTACCTCAGCCAAATGACGATTTTTGCGTTCAGCAACTCCATTTTGTTGGGAAGTGTCAACACAAGTCGTCTGAAAAGGAATACTATTTTCATCCAAAAAATCCCAAAAACTTTTATCTATATACTCAGTATCATTGTCACTATGGAGAATTTTGATATGCATAACAAATTGAGTGTGTATCATCGCAATAAAAGATTCAAAACAAGAAAAAACTTCATTTTTTTATTTAAGTAAATACACCCAAGTGACACGAGAATAGTAGTCAATAAAAGTGACAAACCACCGATGGCCTTTAATAGAAGTAACAAGTGAAGGACTCCACACATCAGAATGGATAACCATAAACGGAGAGTCACTCCTATTAATAGGAGCATAAAAGGAACGTTTATGTTTACCAAGCTCACAACCTTCACAAAAAAATTGACTTCGAGTGCAATGTTTAATTAAATTAGGAAAAAGTTTTTCCAAAATCCCAAATGAAGGATGACCTAACTGACAGTGCCATTGATGTAACATAGAGAGAGCTGAACCAGTATCTGCTTGCAAAGCTAGACCACATGATCGGGGTGAATGAGATGGGTGAGGTGCAAATTCCAAAAAATAGAGGGCCACCATGTGCTCTACCACTGCCAATCACCTTCCTGGTATCCAATTCCTAAAAACACAATTGGTAGGAAAAAATGTTACGGAGTAATTTAAAGATTGGGTAAGACTACTAACAGATAGGAGGTTAATAGAAAAATTGGGAACATGAAGAGCTGAAGAAAGGGAAAGGGTTGAAGAACAACAACAGATATAGAGAACCATCAGCAATTCTGACCTTATCCTTACTAGAACATGTTGAATAAGAGTCAATGAGCGATGAAAAACCTGTCATATGATCTGTTGCACTAGTATCTATTATCCAGGGAGAAGAGATAGAGGCAGTAAGAGCATTAGCATGTATGCCCTTGTGAGCAAAGAAATCAGTGGTAGTGGAAGTAAAAGCGGTGGTAGATGGAGCATCAAGCTTTGCCAGAAGGCGCCTAAGAGTTTGTAACTCCCCTTGAGAAAAAACATCAACCTGGTCAATTTTGAAAGCCTCCATCATATTAACAGACAAACAACAGTAACAAACTGCTAAAAAACCCTCAATAAGGGAACCCAGTAGCAATATAACAGTCCCAAAAAGCCAAAACAGTATCTCAACTTCACAAATCAGTATCAAATAGTATCACAATCAGTGCAGGAAAATGCGGATAGACTTCCCAAAAATGCTCAACAGTGTCGAATAGAACTGAATGGAGTTGAAAAGTGCCTTAAATCTGTCAATTATCACAGAGAGAACTTTAATCTTGCAAACTCACACCGGACTAGACAAACCCAAATGAAATCAAACCTGAAAAACACTGATTCGCACTGTTACTGTAGTTCGCAGCAGAGAAAAACCACTGGGTCGAGCTTGAAGTTACTGAATTGAAGGCCTAAGCCCAAAAACTTGACACGAGTGCCGATACAGTAGATACCAGGTAGGAAGCACTATTTCGAGGCCCAAAAAAGGAGTGTTGCAGATCTAAATCACTGATTCAAGTCTCGGAAAAGGCAGACCTGGTTCGAAACACTGTTCCGATGGGTTGTACAGTAAAAAAGAGCACTGTACACACTAACCCAGTAGATTTCGACTTTGAACAGAGGCTGCCGGAGATGTTTTAGTGGTCGCCGGACGTCGTACAGAGGTTTCGAAGGTCGACTGGAGCTCTAACAAGGCCCTTTGTGCGATACAAATAACAGAGTGTGCTGCGGGATTGAAGTTTGGGTTCGTGGGTAGGCTTCAAAAGTAACGAGGTATGCTCGAAATCAATTGAACAGGCTTGATTTGAGCTGGAAAATTACTGGGTCTGGGTTTTCTAGTTTGTAACAGTAGTAGGGTTTTGTTGTTGAGGAGAAAACTCACTCAACTCAAATCAAACACACAATAATCAAAGAAAGAGAGGAGCGATTGGATCGCTGCTCAGATACCATGAAAGCTTCTATTCAGCCGTGAAAAAGGTGGGGTCCCCATTACATTACATTACATTACATTACATATATACAAAAAGAGAAAAAAGAGTAAATACACTTAGGTCCCTTAACTCCTAACTATTTATACTAACACCTACAACTTAACAAAAAGAATCTGATAGAGGAAAGAGAGAGTGTTTAGAGAGAGAGAGAGAGGGATCGAATGATGCATTGAACCCAAAGACTATGAATCCGGGCCATCTTCCAATTTTGGTGAAACAGAAATTGAGGAAAGGGATTAGCAGTTAGATTCTGTCATTCTGTGTTGAAAGGAGGAGCTCTCCTCTACAAAATTGACTTCCCGAGTTGTGAAGTACAAATTGTTTTCAGCCGGATTGCGGAGATTTATTTGGCTTTTAAAATATATTACTCATTTTTTAAAGTACTGAACTACAGAAAATTGAATAGAATCATTCCCTGATAAATATTTCACGTTGAAACAAACGGAGCCTTAATTTCTATTATTCTGCTGATTTTTACTTTCCAAATAGGGGTGGCAAGCCTTGTTAGAAGCAATGAAGAAAGCGAGGAGGTTGAATAATCACGTATTTTCTATGCTGAAAGCCCGCTGCCCACTGGAAGACAAACAAGCATGCGCCATTAAGCAGAGTGGTGCCCCACTACATCGCGTCAAGTTTGAGAACACAGTCTCTGCGTTTGAAACATTGCCACAAAAAGGTTCTTAGGTTGCTCGTTCCTTGGATCCGTTGCCTTTTGTATTCTCTCTTTACGGCATTGCTCAGTGGAATGGTCTCCTAGCTCTTGTAATTTTGATCTTGTTGAATATGCTTATTTTGTTGTAACTGTAATTGTCTTCTAGCTCATCGTGCTTGATGGAATGATTGAAACACAAAAATTAGCAAATGCTGGCCTAAAAAATTGAAACAGCTTGTTGTATTGTTCTTATAAAATATGGCACCAATTACAATCTTCTCGCTTATACGTCCAAAACTTCTTCATCTTGTGGTCTGCAATTCAGTGTTTTTTTTTCTTATTTTGTTGGTAATCATCATAGGCCTATATATCTACTTCACTTGCCCCTTAAATTATTATTATTATTATTTTTTTTACTTTACCTTTCAACTACCAATTGAACTCCCTTCCCCCTTCAACTCTCATTTTCTTCTTTACAGTATAAAATTGCAGTTTAAAACAACTCAATTCCAACATCTTCAATCCCGAAAAGTGGGTTTTTTGAAATAAAAATGTGTTGCTCGATACTTACATGTTGGTTTTCTTCCGCTGGGAGCCCTCAAGATCCATGCCATCCTTAAAACCCTAGCTTTATTGATGAAAACCGTTCAGATCCACAATGGAGTTGAAAAACGGTGACTGAACATAAAAAGCCCCAATAGATTTAAAAGCAAAAAAGTCCTCCAAATTGGTAAACCAACTAGAAGGTTATTTGGTTTATTGTTGCCTATAGTGCTGCTCTCCTATCCTAGTTTTATTGATGCCATTGGATTGAAAAGTGAAAACCCTTCGGCAAATCTTTGGTTTGATTAATAGATTGAAAACCCTCAGTCGCTTATATTGTTTTAAGTGTATGAAATGCTCATATTACCCTCTCTTTTTTCATTAGTTTAAAAAAAAAAAAAAAAGGATAACGGTTTCCGTCACAAAATTTTGGATAGAAAACATGATTTGTCTTTGGTAAAGAAGAAAATGATAGTTGAAGGGGGAAGGAAGTTCAATTGGTAGTTGAAGGAGGAAGTAAAAAAAAATTTGATAGTTTAAGGGGTAAGTAGATTTAATCCATATAAAATTTATCTGTTATTTTGAATTTATCATGTTTTCGACAATGGTCTACGGATCACGATGTCATGAAAATTTGTGGAGGTCAGAATGCCCCAGAGAGGGTGGGGAGAATGAACTGGGCGTAGTGAACTTGGAAGACTCGATTAAATCCCTTTACTCATGTATTCTTATCACTAGGCCATCTAAATAAAAAATCACTTAGTGTCCAATAATTTCCTTGGTCACATAATCCTTCAAAATACTATGCGCTCCCACTCTCAACCCTCGCTCTCACGAATTTTAGTAGTTTGACCTACTAGGTTTGGTGCATACTCAAAAAGAAAACAAATACATATAGATACATTTACATTTTACACACCTATATATCTGTAAAAGAACCCAATCCTAACACCCATATTTCGCTATGCATACCCATATATCTGTAATCTGTGTATCTGTCTATTTCCCATTCCTCTAGACATTTCCAAAATCCTAACATAGCTGAAAAGAACCAGTATTGAATGACGGAGGAAGCCACCTCATTTTTCCACGTTTCCAATATATCAGCCAACTTGAGCTTTGAAAATGTGGCATTGAAAAGAAAAACAAATGCACAGAATACAGAAGACACTATGTGGCAGTATCCCAAGTCTATTGAATTTTTTTTCATAATATATACATATAGCCCCGTCATGGTGCATTATCAACAGTGCTATCGCCTCCCTGTCTGGCATAAATAACCTTATCCAATGTTTGGTCTGACATTGTGATTCCACTGGTTTCCAAGTCTGCAACAATGGCAACGGCTGCATCAAGTTCTCCAAGATCAAGGCATAATGTGATAACTTCATCGTAAAGGGGACTGCAGAAAACAAGAACTCCGTCAGAAATTATTGAACTCGACTAACGGTAATAATATGTTTACTGTAATAGAATGCATAGTTCAGTAGAACAGATTATAAATGATAGATATGGTAAGTCCTTAGAAGTAACGCAAGTAAACCTGATCAGAAAACATTAGTGTTGAAAAGGCATAAAGCTTAGTTATGTTGCATCACTGATATAATAGCGGGAGCCAGGCATTTAAGTACATTGGTGTACAATAAAATTCTCTAAAGAGAGAAGGCCTCCATGCAAGGAGGAGAAAGCAACCACAAACTTCCACTCGAGGAAGTAAAACCTCTGCACAGAATGTATAAAACTGTTGTGCAACGCCAATGCTCTGGATGCTGAATGAAAGAAGCATGGTAATGTGCACATAAATCAAAATGATTCTTGGGTCTGCCCTCTCTGATGCCTTTTGGCTTTGATTTGAGGGCATGATTCCGCAGCAAACGCGACGGTATAGGGGGATCACTGTTTCAGTGGTATTCTGTGAGCAGCCACTTTGTGCATTTATTGCCAAAGGTTAGGTCTGTCTCCAATCCATCTGTTTCAGTGGTATTCTGGGAGCAGCCACTTTGTGCATTTATTGTCAAAGGTTAGGTCTGTCTCCTATCCTTCCCCCGCCCATACCCCCAATTATTGGGGACTAAATGGGTTATGTTATTGTTGTTATTGTTGTACAGAATGTATAAAACTACAACAGACCAAAAAAAAAAAAAAAAACTCCATACGGGGAGGAAAGAACTGCTCTCCCCACATCTCCACCAAGCCGTCTCCGTTTATTGACAAAAGCACAGAACGAAGAAACATCTTACATGGTATAGTGACCTTCAACATGTTATAAGCATTTTGTTTACATGGTATAGCAAGTACAGAATTAATTTTGTGAAGTTCAACATTGCACTCTTAGCAATATTCTCTGGCGCGCGCGCGCGCACACACACACACATGTTATGACAATCATGAAAAAGAGGAAAACAAATCAAGGCACACAAGAATACCACCCAACTCAAGGCACACATTTTGCGTTCCATGCTAGAAGAAGTCCTCATGTGATTCAACATATTATTAAAAGCAAGGTCAGTCTCAGCGACGAACATTTTGAAACTTCAAAAAGCTAATCCTTGAAGTAATATCCAGAAGGGAACTTGCTCTTACCTCCCAAACACATAACCAAGACCATGTGTTGTCTGCAAAATTTTCAAGAAAGCCGAAGGCATTGGAGCTCGTATAGCTGCACGTAGTATCATGGCGCAATCCCCAATAGTTGGTGTACCACCCAACTCTATGACCTGAAAATATCAATTGATGATTTACTCAGTCCAGAAGAATATAAAGTTTCCTGCAGCTTCTTAATGATGGGGATGACCCCAAAGATAATGCCTAAAAGTGCGTCCAATTTGAGAGGCTTGCAATGAATCCTCAAGATATCGACATTAATTTGAGAGGCTTGCAATGAATCCTCAAGATATCAACAATCATCAACTGATAATAAAAATACCGATAGAATGGTAACCCTGAAGCTTATAATGATGAGAGCAACTTCGTCAGGATACAACGTGTTTTGGTCGTTGAGTGGGTTCAAAATTATTGGTGAAGGAGCATATAATCCTGAGCTCATCATGGATAGAAGTATCTTTGCCAGAAGGGGAGTGGATTTCACTGTTAAAAATGGGTATGGATAACCACTTTTTCTTGGGTGATTTTGAGAGTTTTTGTTGAGAGGTGGGGGCATTGAGAAAGAATGGGCGGCAGCCAGCAACTGGATTCTCAGTAGATAGGACGGAGAATAGAAATCTTTGTTACAAGTGTAATGCTGTGTACGTACTACATTGTACATGCACAAAAAGGTAACCCTACAACGACTACCAGTAGTATACAACCAACACAGGCTGTAAGTTTGGTAACTACAGGGGAACTCTCCTTAGTTGTTAGAAACCTCAGGAGAGGTCAGTGTAATTTAGCCAAATTAAATCTACAAGATCCAAAGCTAATCATATATACAAGAGAGCACTTTCGTAATCACAGGAAATCTTATTGACATTGCAAGAGGAATACAACAAGAACTATACGGAAACATGCCTTCAGCATTACTTTTATCGCCAACTCAACTTCCCATTCTTGTGACCATTGTCGTGGAGGCTTGTTCTTTAGTTCTCTTTCCCAAGTCCAACCCCAAGCATCGGCAATGGTGTACATATCAGATACATCAAAAAATTTCCTCTCCCTCAGCTCCTTACATGCCTCTTGTACATCAAATGGAAACCAGTCTTCATCAGCATCAATCTGAATTCATATGCAAAAGCTACTGCTTTATCAAGTTTGCAGGGAAGAAGTGGCAACAAGGCAGGAAAGGGGCTAGAAGTATCATATTATAGAGAGATTAAACAGAAAGTAAATTGAATTTAGCATTGAAGTTGCACGTACCACATGTACAAGAGGTTATGAGACAAGTAGAAAACTGATTACACCAGCCTCATTTTGAAAAGTGGTTTGATGGTATGAGATAACTTAAGAAACAGTGCAACAACTATTCAGTCCTCCCTGATAAAAACATACAGATTAGATGAAGAAAACCATGTGCAAACTGTTTGACTTAACTGTTGATACCCATCCGCGGAGGAGGGTTGATGCACACAGGGTGGCCAATTTAGTTGCGGCGTGTCTCTTTATCGATAGTGCCTGTTGCGGCGCACTTTCCTTGTTTGAGAGTCGCCACTTAGTTTTGGAAAACTAAGAAAACAGAAAGGGTAGAGATTCCCTATGCTCGGGAGCTAGGGGTACGAAGAGGGAACGTGTTAGGCCCAACCAAATGGTTGGCCTCCGTTATTTAGAGAGAAGAGAGAGAAGTGTTCAGGGTGTTAATTAACCCTAACACAATATAACTTTATTTGTATTATGAGCATCTTGTTACAAGACTCAACTAACACTCTCCCTCAAGCTGGAGAATAAATATCACAAAATCTTAGCTAGTTACATAACAACTCTACACGTGGTTTAAACAACAGTTTAGGTAAAGATATCAACCAACTGAGCTCCTATAGATACGAATGGAGTAGCCAACACCTCCATTGTCTATCTTTTCTCGGACAATATGATAGTCTACCTCAATAGTTTGGTTCTTTCATGAAATACCGGATTTGGAGCTATATGTATTGCCGGTTGATTATCACAACGATCTATTTTTTTTAATGTATAGCTCTATCCCATAGAATAACTAGATCGGTATCCCTTATTCTAGTTAGACCCTTTTTTTTGAAAAAATAATAGCATACAAGAGCAATAGTCAGAATTCTATGGGGCACTTTTGCAATAAAAAAATTTGGATTATTCATTTTAGACACCTCATTTGCCGTATGGACAATTCTACCCTCTATCCAATACAGGTATAGAACTAGTTGTTTTATTTAATATATTAATTTCAATAAGAATTAGAAGAGAAAGACATAGGCGTTGTCAAGTCGACGATCTATTTTTTTTTTTAATGTATAGCTCTATCCCATAGAATAACTAAGTAACATACAAGGGCAATCATGACAACGGTACCTGCTATTCTAGTTCAACCCTTTTTTTTTCGAACAACTACATAACATACAAGAGCAATAATCAGAATTTTATGGGGCACTTTTGCTTTAAAAAATTTTGGATTATTCATTTTAGGCACCTCCTCTGCCATATGGATAGTTCTACCCCTATCCAATCTAGGGATAGAACTTACATGGGTATAGGTAGCTGCACACCAAAACCTAACTCTTCAAGTAAAGCTCGCAGCCATATAATCTCACAAGTTGTGTGAGTCATGACTCGATATTCTGCTTCTACACGGGAGCTTGCAACAACCGTTTGTTTCTTGCTTTTCCATGTAACTAGATTGCCACCAACAAAAGTACAGTACCTAGTTGTCAATCGTCTATTAGATGGTGATCCTGCCCAATGAGCATCAGTAAACGCCTCAACAATTAAATGACCTCAACAATTAAATAGACCACTTCTAGGATGAGCCTTAAGATACTTCACAATACGAAGACAAGCTTCCCAATATGGAACTTGAGGAGCTGACATAAACTGACTTATCATACTAATAGCGAATGAGATACCTAGACGAGGAATGAGATATCTGGACGAGTATTGGTAAGATAATTCAATTTTCCAACTAAGCAAAGATACTGGTTTGGATAAGATCTCCCCCTGAAACACAAAGTTTGACATTTGGATCCATAGGGGTCTCCACAGGCTTTACTCCCAATAAAGTTGTCTACTCCAGAATATCCAATGCATGCTTCCTTTGGGACAGACTAATCCCTTCCTTGAAGATCTTGCCACCGCAATACCCAAGAAATCCCGTAATTTACTCAGGTCTTTGGTGTGAAACTGATGATACATGAACTGTTTCAACTCATCAATACCTCTCTGACCATCTCCAGTAATAATGGCCTTGTTCGTTTGCCATTTTAGTTTAATTTTAGTTTTGTTTTCTAATCATTACCCTATTCCTCTCTCCAATTATTACTCTCATTTCTTTCTCTATCCACTCATTACCCCTATTTCTAATTATTACCTTCAGTTCTCTCTCCACTCATTACCAAAACAAACAAAACTAAAATACCCAAAACTACCAAACAAACAAGGCCAATGATATCATCCACGT
Organism: Vaccinium darrowii; assembly: GCA_020921065.1. Lineage (NCBI taxonomy): Eukaryota > Viridiplantae > Streptophyta > Magnoliopsida > Ericales > Ericaceae > Vaccinium > Vaccinium darrowii. Next base: position 13,908,172 of record CM037159.1, on the reverse strand, counting down.
ACACAATCAACAATGAACCACTAAATAAACACACATCAAACAACTACTAATAATGACAAAATTCTAACACCAACAACTCCAACCAAACACTGAAAAGACATTTACAGACCGAGAACACATAACCTGATTGTAGCACACATCATATCCCAGCAGCCACACCATCAGAAGAACCACAAACCAGAAAAACATGAAGAGTTCATGACAGAAAGACCAGAAAACAGATCATGAGGAAGAAAAAGGTGCAAATCGACTGAGAATTGACTGTTAAGGTCTGAAATCAACTCGGCATGTTCGAAATTGACTGGTTGGATTTCCACATCAACTGGTGGGGTTCGAAATAGACTGGGTAAGCTTCGAAATCAACTGGGTAGGGTTTGTTTTAGGGTTTCGAGGGTCGTACAGGTGTCGTTTCAGGGATTCGAGGTCGTTTGGGTGTCATTTTAGGGTTTTGTGGCTGGAGGATGGTCGATTTAGGATTTCGTGGGGTGGAGGGTAGTCGATTTTGGGTTTCATGGGGTGGAGGTAGTTGATTAAGGTTGCTGGTATACGGTTGAGGTTGCTACTTAAGAGGTCGATTTAGGGTTTCTAGTAAGAAGTTACAATGATGGTAGTAGGAGGATGGTGGGAGAGGTGGTGGTTTCGCATGTTTAAGGTGGACGGTAGCCCTGCAATGATACAATGTTAAAGCATCCAACTCAAAACTAATTGGCAATGAGTGGAGGTTATAAGTAACCAATGTGGGACAAACTCTAACACTCCCTGTGACCCGCACGTGGAGAGGTAAACAAACGATTCAACACATACGACAACTATCAATCATCAACTACAAACATAGGGGAGCCAACCATCAATGACATAGCCTTGTCCAAAAGCCTAGCTCTAATACCATGTTACTTAAGAGAGAAGAGAGAGAAGTATTTAGGGTGTTAATTAACCCTAACACAATATAACTTTATTTATATTAAGAGCATCTTATTACAAGACTCAACTTAACCAATGTGGGACAAAGACCAAACATTATTCTAACAGCCTCTACTTCTTTGAAATTTGGGCTTTTGGTTGTTTATCTTTAAATAATCAAATACACAAAATTTTTAATCAAAACCCTTAAGAGTGATGAAACCGATAAAACCTAGGGATAGCGAGATCGAAGCATGCGAATGAACAAAACATTAAAAGAGAGAGGCGAGATCAAACTCGTAGGCCGGGTGGGCCATACCACGTCAGGCCCTTGGCTAGAATTTGGTTTCAAGCTTTGGCGGTTGCTTGGCATTATTCCGGCAGAACCTCGATTAGATCTAAGGATTTCCCAAGTAGTTTGAGAGTTTGTGTATGTGCTTTCAAAGAATTGCTCATAAGACTCACATATTCCCTAAAAATATTCTCTCAAGAACTCTCTCTCAAAAAGGTGTAGCATTTCTATATCATTTTCTTGAATAATTTCTGAATGAAAGGAATGGAGGAGGGAGCTCCTATTTATAGGGGACGGAGAGGGTCAATCGGAAGGGAAGGGAGCTAAAATTGAAAAGGAAAAAGGAGCCTATGGGAAGATTATAATATGTTTTGAAGACCCAAAAGTGTCCAGGTTCATCCCAGAATATAAAACAAAAAGGAAATCCCACTCCTCAATGAATATTTAGGCGCGCGCAACGATCCCACAGCCATCATTTCGTGACTGCACAAAAGGTCAAACTTCGTGGGTATGCTCCGAACACTCCCAAACTCCAATTTGCACGTGGTTGAAACTTTAGAAAAGCTTATCGAATCTACTTTCTAACCCAAGTGTTTTGGATGCAAAATAGTTTGTATATCAAAAGATGTGACTATTTTATCCTCGATGTGAAAATAAATCATTTTGTAAAATGCTTGCATCTCCCAAATGGATTGAGACATACTACTATATATTGAAAAAGAGGATTTTTAAAGTACTAAAAGATGATGGAATCCAATTAGAAAGATAGGGAGGTTAAAGTTGAATAATGGGTAAGAAATAGTCCAACTCGCAAATCGCCGAGACTACCAACACTAAAATACTTCCTAGGGCTCCAAGACTCATTTTCTAAAGGCTTCACTCCGACCTTTTAAGACTTCACCCTCACTTCCTAATATCTAGGGTCATTCTCGTCCATCCTTGGCTATACCAGAATTGCCTAGCAACCTTTGTTACTAGCTTCATCATCAGGTTGACCCACGGTGGGGCTTAGACATCTATGAAGCCAAATCGGGGTTTCTACATTAACAAAGTAATACAATCATTTTCAACCCCACTTAGCCATCGCCAGAGCACCAAATACCCCTATTAGCCCTAGCCAACTGCCATTGCACCTTTCAGCAACCTCTGTGACTTAGATCTGTGAGCCCAACCCACCGATGACGCCATAGCAACTTTGATTTGTGATCCCAGCCCTCAAAAGACCTTTTCAAACCTTCCCCTGCTGTCACTTAGTCGAGTTGGAGGCTTGCAGACTCTCTTTACACCTTTCCAGAGTCTCGCCAACTTTTATCATGTCTTGTTGCAACTTGCAACTACATTCTCATTTCGTCTCATCAAACCAAAAACAGAGGGTTAGTCTGCTATAACCCGATCCGACATCAGAACTGGAATCCTATCAAGAACCAAAGACCTTGACTTGATATTGGTTTACTGGTTGTATGTCGTGGAGATGTTGCTGCATCTTCTGTTTATGTCTTCTTTTTGTTTAGGTCCTAAGTAGTCTGAGTTTTATTTATGGCATTCTCGTCTGGGTCATATTTCTAGTTCTAGATTGCAGTGCTTGATTTCTACTGGCAGTTTAGGCAAAATGAGTAGTCATGACATTTCAGATTGTAGTGGGTGCAAACTAGCCAAATTAATGGCTTTACCTTTCAATAACAGTTCTACTTTTTCATCTGCACCATTTGATCTTGTGCATTCTGATGTGTGGGGACCAGCTCCCATTCCTTCTAAAGGGGGATCATGATTCTATGTTTCATTCATTGATGACTACAGTCAGTAATGCTGGATTTATCTTACGTTTCTGATTTCAACCAATTCAAGGCTTAAGGTATCACCAGACAAATATTAAAACATGAAAGATAATTTTAAATAACAAAAAGAATATCGCTACCAATTTCCAGAACTGTCATACCGCCATTAATAGTTGAGCAAACTTTTTCCTTGACTGTCTTGTTGTTAGAGCTTTCACATCAAAATCTTCCAACAACTTGACTCCAATCATCTCAGGTGGCTTGGCAGCTTCAACTTCCTTGTCCATAACCCTATCCCCTGCTTGGCTTTCAGTTTGTGGAGCATCATCGTCATCTTCATCTCCCTCTTCGTCCTCAACCTCCTTTGAAGCATCTTCAAGGTCAGTAGCATCCTCCAAGAGGTCAGTAGCATCGTCCAAGACATCTGTATCCTCTGAATCCTTTTCATCAATGGGCTTTAAGAGCTCATGGTTTAATCCCTCTCCCAGAAAACGACGTTTCCAAAACTCCGTGTTTCCTTCTTCAAGCTTGATTCGTGAAATTAATTCATCCAGCTCTTCATCAACCTGTCGAAGAACCCATTCTAATCCATATCAATTAGAGTGAAACTCCATCACGATTACAAAACAAACAGTTGGTAAAAGACCATAAATCAGTAGCCTAGGTAAAAAATGTAAGTATGATATTAACCTCTTCATCTTCCTCTTCAACAGGGGGTACCCAAAGGGGACGGCCCCTTGAGCGATTAATTCTTCTTGCTTTCTGGACACGCTGGTACAGAACGTTCCTGGTTCCATCAGTAGGCAAACCCTGTGCTTCTAGCTCCTCCTTCAGCTCCGATACTATCATCTTACTAGCAGCCTTGGGCTTTAGAGCATTTTGGTCAGGCCCCTTGATGATTTTCTCAAGTCTCTCCCCAACTCGGATGTAGTCAGATTCAGATACGTCACCTAAAGCTGAAGGTCCTTCATTGCGCAAGGTTTTCAACAGTTTCCGATGATGTATCCTCCATTCCTCGAGACATCTTTGTTTGAAGGAGGTCTCTATTGGGTAATTGAAGACAAATCCAAAGGCATCAGGATCTAAAGGAGTCTTCCCTCTCCGAGGTACCCATCTCTTGCGATCACCTGTAAGCCCTCCCTCTGCAGTGTACCTGTTTGCTGTGCAATGTTAGTCATGGCTGCAAATAGAAAAGAAAATTGGTCTTTGTCGCTTCCTCACCCTCTCTGCATATTGCATGTCACCTAAATGTAAATGGTCTGTTAAAGGATTCTAACCTTGGGGATATTATGAATTTCATATTAAGGAGAACTAAATTCCGGCTAAGCAACTACATCAAATGACCTAAAAAAATCAGTACGAGAATTGCATCATGTGATGCATTAGATGATACTAGTCACAAAACAAGAACAACAAATCAACAAGGAAGCAACACATTGTGAAGATGTGTGCCTGCATATTTTGCACATGAATCCAAGATGACATATTAAGGCTAAGTTCTCCAAAAAAATTTAGCAACTTGGTTGCTAAAATCAAGCATGATTTTATCTTTTGAGGTGGGGAGGTGATTTTATCTCCAATGAATCTGGACATATTTTAGCTCCAGATTCATTGGAGATAAAATCACCTCCCCCACCTCAAAAGATAAAATCATGCTTGATTTTAGCAACTTGGTTGCTAAAATTTTTTGGAGAACTTAGCCTAAGATATGTTGCTTTATTTAAATTTTCAGTACGTCAGACTAAGATATTTTGTAGCAGACATGTCATTATCAATATCACTTGTTGGATACCCGAGATGAAAAACTTAATTATGGTTAAAAGCATGGGTATGAAAAACTTAATAACACTTGTCATTATCTATGAGATGAAAAGCTTACCTATAGATAAAAGCATGGGGGTCTTACACTAATGTTGTTTCCGGGTAGCTGGTTGCTTTTGCATGCGGTTCCAAGTTAATGCCAGATAAAAAGGATTTCAGTTATAGTTTTCTTTGCAATGGCCTGGGATGAGGCGGTACTTGTGATATTTCGGCTTGGGATGCATTTTATTGGCGGTTTTCTGGATATTAAATACCATTGGATGAGTGACTTTTAATTAGCATTGGAAGCACATCACATTATGGCAGGTAACTAGGGTCTTCATGATCCAGCTTTCATCAAGATGATCCCATCGTGACTTCAACCTCAACCACACCCAAGCTTCGCTCGGCCACACAATGAACATGTTTTAAGCTAACTGCATAAATCCTCTGACGGAAAGTATTCGAATGATGGAAAGAGAGGCTTACATTGATATCGGGTGGGCCTCTTGAGCCTCAAAGCGTGACGGGTCACCGCTCTAACTGCTCAGGGCCTCACTCAAACAAGAACTCCAGCTTGGCCCGCTTCTGGCCCACTTAGCCTTAAGCTTGAGACATCCAGTCTTATGGCCCATCCCAACGGTGTCAGGAAACTGAGTAGGAGCTGAACTGATCTTACCCCAAGGGTTTCGTGCTTTATGCTTTTTCCCAGCTTGACCCACTTCTGGCTTACTTAGCCTTAAGCCTGACATCCTCTGATCGAGACATCCAGTCTTACGGCCTCCCAAGGGTATCAGGAAACTGAGTAGGAGCTGTCCTGATCTTACATTAAGGGTTTCACGCTCTATGCTTTTTCCCAGCTTTCCTTGTGCAATCAATAAGGTACTGCCTATCCGATTGAAGGAGTTCCGCCTTCAGGCATCTTCTTTCTCTCCAGATTGCATAGAAAAGATGGTCAACCGAGCTAAAAGCCAGACCTCTTTCTTCTTTATCCCTGTCTTTTTGCATATACTTTACTTGCTAACACCTATCCTCCTCTTTGGATTAAGAACCCTAGGAAGAAATAGTATCCTTAGTGTCAACAGCATGAATCATCACGAGATATACTATGGATCGCTAGTTGGGGTGGGCAGACCATTTATGATCGAGTGAGGCTTACTTATAAAGGTGTTGTTTGTGTGTAATGTGACTTTTATTTTCTTTATTATTGATAGGAATTCTCTTGTTAAGATCCTATGAATCGATTAAAACCTCAGATTCATACTAGAACAACGAAGATTTAATAAAATGCCAAATGAAGCCCAAGAATTCCATGAGTACGAACCTTGGGATCATCACTTATTCCATGAATAAATAGAATCATAAAAAATCCCACAAAACCTTTTTCTTTTTGTTAGAGTAGCTTTTGTCCCACATTGCCTAGCTACATATTGTATTCACCTCTCTCATAATATAAATAAAGTCTTATGTGTTTGGGTTCATTAACACCCAATACACTTCTCTCTCTCTCTCTCTCTCTCTCTCTCTCTCTCTCTAAATAACATGGTATCAGAGCGTTTTCCACCGTAGACAATCCACTGCCCATCCAAAACCCTAACCTTAAATCGACCTCTCTACTGTACCAGAAAACCCTAGCTTACCCAACTTCTTCGTCAGCCACCAAAACTCAGAAAACCCTAAATTACAGTAGCCCTTAAACCTTCAATCGAGCCTCAACCCCAATCATCATCCTAACCCCAAATCGACACCCACACCATCATAGAAACCCTAAATCGACCTAAATCGAGCACTGTTTGAATCCATTCGGAGAAGACCCAGTTCGAAACCCTAAATCGACCCTACACCGACCAAAATCGACCCCAAATCGATCTCTTACCTAAGTCGAAACCCTAGTTCGAACCCTGTTCTATTGCTTTCGAGTCTCACAAAGTAGATTTCGAACTTATTTGGTTGATTTCGAGTTCCAAAAAGTGGATTTCCAACCTGTTTTGTTGATTCCGACTGTGATGAAGTGGATTTCGAACATGTATAGCATCGCAATTGATCTATTTCTACTCGAGTTCAACCCCCCCTTTGCTCGAGTTGATCTAAATCCCATGCCTCTACTATTGATGTTTTCTGGATGCTGTCGATTGGTTTCTCTAGATGTCGCTGACCTCTCGGTTTCTCGATTTGCTGCTGTTGATCTGGTATGATCGTATTTCTTATTAGTATTTGTTTGAGTTAAGCAGTGGCAGAGGCAGATATCTTATTCGTTCATCTTGATCAGTTATTTACCTTTGTCCCAGCGGATTAGTAGTTTGTGGTTGATTTGGTTGCTAGTAGTTGGTTCTTTGTGATCTGCTGGTGATTATTATTGCTTGGCAAAATGTTTGAAAATAAATCTGCTTCTGCAACTGGTTCTAGTTCAAGTTCTAGTATTGTGGGTAGTTCTTCCACTTCTTCTCAAAGGCTACCAATTACATCCACACGGTTGAATGGTAAAAATTATGCTATTTAGGCTAAGGCAGTTGAGGTTTATTATGAGGGGGAGTCAGAGTCTCAGTTCTTGACTGATGATCCCCCTTCAGATACTACATTGTGGAAACCTAGGGATGCTCGGATCCGTAGTCAGTTGTGGAATAGTATGGATGAAGATATTGCTGGCTCACTGATGTTCTTGGACACAGGCTCAGGAGATGTATTCTAGTGTGAACAATCTCCGTCGCACTTATGATCTTCATCAGCAATTCTTTTCTATCTCTCAGGGTAGCTTATCTTTCGAGGAGTATTATGCTAAGTTTCGTCGTATTCGGGATGAACTTCATGTTTGTGAGCCACTGTCTTCTGATATTCAAGTTGTGCGATGCCAACGTGAGCGTATGGAGGTTGCTCGATTCCTATCTAGTGCCTCCTCAGATTTTGATCCAGTTAGTAGTCAGATTTTGGGGTCTAGCGACCTCCCTTCTCTCAGCGAGGTCTTCAGTCGACTTCGTCAATCTTCTGCCTCCCGTTCTACACCACTTCCTGTGTCTTCTTATGAGCGTTCAGCTTTGGCTTCCGCTGTCTCTGGTGGTTTTGGTTCTGGTAATGGTCGTGGTCGTGGTCATGATTCTAGGTTTAGCAGTCGTGGTCGTGGTTCTGGTGGCCGTGATTCTGGTTATAGTTCTAGTGGTCGTGGTACTTCTGGGTTCAATGGTCATCGTGATGGAGGAAATTATGGTCGCACGTCAGGGGGAGGTGGTTCAGGTAGTTATGGTCGTGGCCGTGGTACCCGATCGTGTACTCATTGTGGGGGTACAAGTCATACAGTGGATTACTGTTATAAGCTTCATGGTTATCCCCAGGCTCATTAGGTTGCCACTTTTGAGAAAACAAGGCCATCCCATCACTCTGCTGATCAACCAGTGACTATTTTTGCTGAGGAGTATCAACGCTTTGTGGCATTTCAACAGTCCTCTGCAGGATTTTCCTCCACTGCTACGCTTGCTCAGACAAGTTCTTCCGTTCTTGCGTTGCCTCTTCTTCTACTTCTATTCCTTGGGTTATTGATTCTGGTGCCTCTGATCATATGACTGGTATTTCTACTTCCTTTATTGGTCATCAATCTGTTAGTAAACTCTCTCGTGTCACTCTAACAGATGGTTCTACCACTGAGATTACTGGTTTTGGTTCTATTCCTATCAATTCCTCTCTTACTTTAGAATCTGTGTTACATGTTCCTCGGTTTCCCTTTAATCTTATGTCTGTTGGTAAGCTTACCAAGTCTTTAAATTGCTCCATCACATTTTCTCCTCATGATTGTGTGTTTCAGGATCTAAAGACGGGGAGGAAGATCGGTGGGGGTACTGAGTGTGGTGGCCTATGTTACTTTGTCAGCGATGTTCGGCCTCCGTTTATTGCTCTTCAGTCATCAGAATCTCCATATCACCATCACTGTCGCCTTGGTCATCCTTCTCTCCAGAGTTTGAAGAAACTAGTACCTTCACGTAGTCGTATTGATAGCTTATCTTGTGAAGTCTGTGAGTTCAGTAAGCATCGTCGAGTGTCATATTATCCTCGGGTAGAGCGTCGTGTGTCGCATCCTTTTGAGTTAGTTCATTCAGATATTTGAGGACCCATACATGTCCCAAGTTTATCTAGTTTTTAGTATTTTGTTATTTTTGTAGATGATTTCTCTCGAGTGACATTCTTTATCTTATGAAGGCTAGGTCAGAGTTGTCATCCATTTTTAACCAATTTTTTATGGAAATAAAGACTCAGTTTAATACTTGCATTCGTCTATTTTGTTCTGATAACGCACGTGAATATTATCGTAATGCTCTTTCTCAATTCTTTATTGATCATGGCATTATACACCAGACCCCTTGCGCTCGAACTCCACAACAAAATAGGGTTGCCAAACGCAAGATTTGACATTTGTCAGAAGTTATGCGTGCTATGTTATTTCAAATGCAAGTGTCTATTGGAGTGATGTTGTCCTTACAACATGTCATTTGATCAACTATATACCTTCCACCGTCCTGGGTGGTCAAATACCCTATACGGTATTATTCCCTGGTCGTCCACTTCGCTCTTTACCTCCTCGAATTTTTGGGTGCTCCTGTTATGTTCATGCTCTAGATCCTGACCAGGACAAACTTGATCCTCAGTCCATTCGGTGTATCTTTATAGGGTATTCCCTCACCCAGAAAGGGTATAAATGTTACTCGCCATCATTACATCGACATTGTGTGTCTGCTGATGTTACATTTAATGAGTCATTACCATTTTATTCGGATACACACACTGTTAAAGATGAGTCTATCTTTCCTATGGTCGTACCTTTTGTTCCGCCTCCTCAATCCTTGCAGGAGAAACCTTTGCAGGTATATGTTCGCCGTAACAAGGTACGAGTAGCGCCTGCCCCACCAGTGCCCGCCCCAACATCTTCCTTGTCGCGTGATCCGGTAGTCTCTTCTCCCTTATCTGATCTTGATCTTCTCATTGCAATTCGCAAAGGTACTCGTACTTGTACTTCTCATCCTATTTCTCATTATGTCTCGTATGATCATCTGTCTCCTTCTCTTCGTGCTTTTACTTCATCTGTCTCTTCCATACATGTTCCTAACACTATACAGGAGGCTCTTTCTCTGTTTGAGTGGCGGACAGCAATGAAGAGTGAGATGACTGCTCTCCATGAAAATGGCACTTGGGAGTTGGTTTCTCTTCCACCAGGAAAGTCTACTGTTGGTTGTCGATGGGTTTTTACGGTCAAGTATGGCACTGTTGAGCGATATAAGGCCCGCCTTGTGGCCAAAGGCTATACACAGACATATGGGGTTGACTATGCTAAGACTTTTTCCCCTGTTGCCAAGATCAATTCTGTCCGGGTGGTTATTTCTTTGGCCTCCAATCTTGGTTGGCCCTTGTATCAGTTGGATGTTAAGAATGTTTTCCTTCATGGTGATCTGCTCGAGGAGGTCTATATGGAGCAACCTCATGGGTTTGTTGCTCAGGGGGGGCGTTCTCAGGTTTGTCGTCTTCACAAAGCCTTATATGGTTTGAAGCAGTCACCTCGAGCCTGGTTTGGTCGGTTTAGTGAGGCTGTGCTGGAATTCGGTAAGCGTCGATCTCATTTAGATCACTATGTATTCTTTAGACATTCAGAGCGAGGAAGAATAGTACTGATTGTATATGTGGATGACATCATCATTACTGGAGATGATCAGTATGGCATTGATAAGTTGAAGCAATTTTCACAGCGTCAGTTTCACACTAAAGACTTAGGTAAGCTACGGTATTTCTTGGGTATTGAGGTAGCAAGGTCCAAGGATGGGATTAGTTTGTCCCAACGGAAGTATGCTTTGGATATTCTTGAGGAGGCAGGTTATTAGGAGCAAAACCTGTGGAGACTCCAATGGATCCTAATGTGAAGCTTTGTGTTGATCAAGGGGAGATATTTCCTCATCCAGACCGGTATCGTCACTTAGTTGGCAAGTTGAATTATCTTACCAATACACGTCCAGATATCTCATTCGATGTTAGTATGGTGAGTCAGTTTATGTTAGCTCCTCGACGTCCACACTGGGAAGCTTGTCTTCGTATTGTAAAGTATCTAGGCTCATCCTGGATGTGGTCTGTTTTATCGGTCCAACGGTCATGTGCGTGTTGAAGCCTTTACCGATGCTGACTAGGCAGGGTCACCATCTGATAGACGGTCCACTACTGGGTACTGTACTTTTGTTGGAGGCAATTTGGTCACATGGAAAAGCAAGAAACAGACGGTTGTTGCAAGATCCAGTGTAGAAGCTGAGTATCGAGCCATGGCACATACATCTTGCAAAATTGTGTGGTTGAGAGGTATACTCAAGGAGTTAGGCTTTAGTGTGCAGTTGCCTATTCCTATGCATTGTGATAATCAAGCAGCCATACATATTGCTTCAAACCAAGTATTTCATGAGAGAACGAAGCACATTGAAGTAGATTGTCACCTTGTTCGCGAGAAGATAGATGGGGGTGTGTTATCTACTCCATTTGTATCTACAGGAGCTTAGTTGGCTGATATTTTCACCAAGCCATTGTTTAAGCCACGTTTAGAGTTTTTATGTAACAAGCTGGGGTTTTGTGATATTTATTCTCCAGCTTGAGGGGGAGTGTTAGAGAAGCTTTTGTCCCACATTGCCTAGCTACATATTGTATTCACTTCTCTCATAATATAAATAAAGTCTTATGTGTTTGGGTTCGTTAACACCCAATACACTTCTCTCTCTCTCTCTCTCTCTCTCTCTCTCTAAATAAACTTTTGGTCAAAATAAGCATAATATAGGGTTTTGAAAAAGAAAATATTTCGATTTACATATTTCTTCAATTTTTTTTTAATCTAGTGGCAAGCTCTGAATATTTTTTTAGTTTTCTGATTCCGTTTTCTTCTTATTTCCCTTCCTCTTCTTTCTCAGCCTATAGATGAGGAAGATGAATAGGAAGAATGCAATGATTGGGATTCAAATGAGAGAGAAGAAGATGTGAAGGGCTAAGTGTTGAGGATCATTAACAGGCGTGCGTGATGAAACTTGATTTCCATTATCCATTTGATTACGCTTCCAAAGCTAAATGTCATGTTTTCATTACTTTTCAATAAATTTTAAGCTTTCGTTAGTATTGGAGATTTGAACAGATGGAATGTCATACATAATGATTTTTGGCATTCTAGACTTACCTAGTGCGCAAATTTTGCCTCTACTAGAATTCTAAGTATTTTCTGCAACTTTTGCTTCGTTCTAATGAGTGATGTGTCTTGCCTCGTGCCTCGCTTCAAGGCTCCACAGGACCACGGCACCTTGGTGCGCCTAGAACTTATAAAAATACTGCTATGCATCATACAGTTGGTGATCCTTCATTCCGCCTTCCTATTTCCATTATACTACTTTTTCTTTTCAATGTTTATTATATTCCATAGTCATCATTGCACTTAATCTATATTAGTCAACTTTTGATGTTGGTTAACATGTTTACTTCTTTTCCACTGGTTGTGCTGTGCAGCCTCATTCCAAATAGCTGGTTGGGAAGGCTGTATGCGCTGGAGAAGTTGCACCTTCCTGCTGCAACTGCAACTTCTGTTGACTTATTTCAAGTCCTAATAAAATGTCAAGAAGTTCAAGTATGGTCACACTCAAGCATTTTTTTTTTCCCCCCTATTTCCGTGATCCAGCAACTTAATTCTAATGCCTGGTAGATTTTGCAAAGACCTAGAAATCATATACTGAATCAGCAGATTAGTCAACTTTATAACAGACCCCTCTAGGCTACAACTTAGCTTGATCAGCAGTAACTTCATGTTCCTCAAACCTACGAGACTTCAAGTGCTTATCAGTCACGATAGACAACAATAAGATCTTCTCCATAAGCTCTAGAACTATCTCCAGCCATAAATTCACAGAGTGAGCTCGCACTCGAGCATTTCTATTCCCTATCTCCGTGATCTAGCTACTTCATTCTAATGTCTGGTAGATTTTGCAAAGACCTAAAAATTACTCCATTTATACAGCCCCCTCTAGGCTACAACTTAGCTTGATAGCAGTTACTTCATTTTCTTCAAGCCTACGAGACTTCAAGTGCTTATCAGTCATGATTGACAACAATAAGATCTCACAAGCTCAAGAACTATCTCCAGCAATAAATTCACAAAGTGAGAGGAGCTACACATAGAGAGAAGTGGGCAAGTGAAAAGCGTTACATGGTCTTGGGTATAACTCAACCCCAAAATCTAGCTCCTGAAGTGCGGGTTCCCTCATGCTTATATATTTAATATTACTTTGGTACCTAGACGATGTGGGACTTCACTTCACACCCTCACTCACTCGTAACGTGCTCAACTCGGCAGCACCTGCCGCGTACATGCCAAAGATACGGACCCTACCCATCTCTGGTACCCAGCTCTGATTCTATGTGTCACGGTCTTGGGTACAACGCACCCCAAAAGCTAACTCATTAAGTGAAAGTGCCCTCACGCTTATATATTTCATATTACTTTGGTTGTGAGATTTCGCTTCACAAAAAGTACTATAAAAGAACTGCAAAACTTTAATGTATTCTCCTTATATGTTATTTGAATATAAGTCGAAGAACGTGACGATCCGAGAATCATACGCTTCTAGGTGTTCCACATGGAACACCTATGTTGGACATGGACACTCCTTTGGAAACTCATACGCCTGCCTGACAATTCTTCGGCATGTCTTCTTTACATTACAAATTTATAACACCCAATTTTTTATCGACATTACCCGAAACTTCAAGGACACTTCTTGAACTCTCTGAACATATCCTATGGGATACATCTATTCACAATAACCATAGTATGCATTCTTTGGAAACAGCTTGACACATAATATACGTTATGAATCACTGATAAAATGAATGCATCTGGTATGATAAGCTCTGTAGTTGTTTTGCATGCTTCAGAGCTTTATTGTTAGGCGAAGGATCTCTTGACATTTAAGACCCCATTCACATCCGAGCTTAATAGTTTCCTTTTTTCATTTTCCTCAATCAGACAAAGCCAAACATTTAAAAAAAATTAACAGAAAAAAAACCCACTCAGTTTGGCTCAAGAGCTTGTAGCTATCTTTTCAATTGTAGTGTTTGAGGGAAAAAAAAAAAGGGTAGGCTTTTCGGGTTTCCGTCGGGCTTATAAACCAGTTGCCGAACCAGCTTTCTTTCTACGGGCTTTTTAGTCCAAAAAGCCTAGAATGAAGTTATGAACTATAAACAGGCTTTTTATGGGCTTCAGTCTAAAAAGCCTAGAATGAAGTTCTAAACCAACTGCCGAACCAGCTTTCTCATTTTTTACTACGATGTGCATTCTCATTACCTCTGAATGGATTATTTAAATTATGTTGAAACAGCAAACTTATGAATGAACAGAAATTCCAAACCCAAACCTGGCAATGTAATCAATCTCATATCCAAGTTCAGCCTCTTCTTGCAATGGTTCAATCCAGGAACTAACTAGAGTCCGATATTTCTTGCTCAAGATCATAGCTCTGGGTGGGATTGGTTGGTTATCTTTGGACATAACTTCCAAAGCTTCTAGCAACTCAATAACCCTTCCTGGTTTAAAACATGACAACCGTCAGGAACATTTGATTTAGGATCTATAAGAGCACCTAAAGCATCAAATACAAAATATTTGAGTTTATCTTGTCATTCTTTTTTCCTTGATAAGAGCAGTAGCATATTTTAAAAGAAGGCATCAAGGGGGGCCATTCGTATACCAAGAAAGACCACAAAACAAAAGGACAGCTATGCATGTCTATTGGATTTATCAAACTAAGGAATTGGCCGAGAGTCGGGTTACACCTCCCTCAATGAAAACACAAGGCGCATAAAGAAAGGAATCTCGATGTCTTAAGATCACCAGATTCACGAGCAGAAGGCTAAGTTGAAGTTAAAGCTGGTGCCAATATTAATGCCAATACCAAATAAAAGATAATACCAAGTGAAGAGCCACCCTCCGAAACTTGAGGAGGAAATGCAATGTCATCATGGTAGTGTTTTTGCACTTGCACTCTATTGGTGTAGAAATGCACTCGGGACAAAAAAGGTTAAAGGCAGTATATCAAGTTACCAAATTGCCAATATATGCTAGCCTAACACTAACAAAGGCCCGGGCCGGACTTCCTTTCATGATTCCAGCCTCAAAAGCAGGTGAAGTCAAATTCCATTTACTATATATTTGAGTTTTATCTTCTATACTGATCTCATTGTCTGATGTGCTCTAAGATAGTATATAGCTGGCAACTATTTTAGCTGTGCGAAAAGCAAAATAGAAAAGCGAATTTAAGGTATATGGACGGGATACGATGCATTCCACACAATTAACTAAGAAACAGTACATCAATAATAGAGCTCACAGAGATCCCAATTTCAATTTATTGAGTAACTTCCATATATTGAAGTATCCGGGGCTTGGAGTTCATGGTACATAGTTTGACTAAGAATTTAAGTGGTACATAGTTTCACTTTGGCCGATTTTTTTCCAAAACCAAGGAGTTTTTTTTAAATTTCAAATCCAGATCTACAGCTTCCGGAGCACTTTCTAGCCTATCCACCTACGGTTTCGTTCTCTCTGAGAAGTGGGCTTCTTTTTACCGGTCTCGTTTCTTCTCCGGCGTCTTTTTTCCGGTGATCCTTTCCGGCAATCTTTCCGGTATCCTTTTCCGGCGATTTTTCCAGCGAACCCTCATTCTTTTCGGGCTGCCCAGTTGCTTTGAGATGTAGCTATGGTGCGAGAGGATAATCAAGAAGCTAATGGAGGGCGGATCCCTGTCATCCATAAACCCACAAGACAAGGGGGTATTTGCAACTCTAGAAATCAATCTCTTATTACCCTTTCTGTGGATAATTTACTTGAAGGTACTAGTCAGCCATGGTTGAAGATGATGTTTAATAAGTATGGGGTTGTTAAAGAGGTCTTCATTCCAGAAAAGAGGAGCAAAGTCACCGGTAATAGATTTGGCTTCATTAGGTACGATTGTCCGGTCTCGGCTGAATTGGCCATTTTTCGGGCTAATGGTTTATGGCTTGACGATAAGAAACTCTTTGTTAAGCTAGCTTCTTTTGATGCTAAAAGGAATAGGCTCATTCCCTCATATTCTAATAGAGGAGTTATCTTTAATACTGGAATGAGGCACACAAAGAAACAGGATTCAAATGTAAATGTGGTGGTTCAGAATCACACCTCTTCTATGGTAGATGATACGACCAGAATTGATGATCGATCATGCGATTTCAGTGGTTTGTGGGCTCATAAATCCTTTGCTGATGTTGTTGCTCATGGGAAACGAAACATATCTGATGACAGGTTTACTGTTCAAGCTAGTTATGAAGATAAAGATTGGTTAAACAGGAGCGCAGTTGGTAAACTCCCTGTTATGAGGAATGTGGACTCACTGAGGGATGCTTTTTTTGCCGATGGGGTTACTAACATTCAGCTGAGAGACTTGGGGGGTAATTTGATTCTCTTGACCTTTGTTTCAGTGGAAGAGATGCTTTCAATGTTGGAAGAATCAGGTTTGTGCTGGTTAAGGAACTGGTTCGTTGAAGTTAAACGATGGAGCCCTAGTTTGAAGTTTGAGAATAAAAGGACTATGTGGTTGAGTTGCTATGGAGTGCCTTTGCATCTTTGGAACGCTGACACTTTCTTTTCCATTGGCAAGTGTTGGGGTGATAGTATTACTTTAGATGATGATACTTCGGATGGGGATTCTCTCTCGGTCGGAAAGGTGAAGATTCATACGAACAACTTTGATGCGATCAATCAAGTCATTACTTTGGTTTATAATGGTAACTCGTTCCCTGTTAGGGCGGTGGAGGAGCAAGGTGTGGGCAATGTCTTCACGAAGGCTTATTGTGTTTGTCGTGGTCGTAGTATTCGGAGGAAAGAAGAAGAGAATTCTGTGGGCACTCTTGAGAAGTGTTAAGAGAGAGAAAGAAGTGTGCAAGGGTGTTAACGAACCCCAACACAAGTCAATATTATTTATATTAATGTGTACCACATTACATGACTAAGATAGGCGATGTGGGACAAACGACAACTACTAATTTAAACATATTCTAACACTCCCCCTCAAGCTGGAGAATAAATATCAAAAAGTCCCAGCTTGTCACAAAGAAACTCCAATCGTGGCTTGAACAACGGTTTAGTAAATATATCAGCTAACTGGGCACCGGTAGACACAAATGGAGTAGCAATTACACCACTAGTCAACTTTTCTTGTACAAGATGACAATCCACCTCAATGTGTTTAGTCCTCTCATGAAACACTGGATTGGATGCTATGTGAATTGCAGCTTGATTATCACAATAGAGATTCACAGGCACCTGCATAGGGAATCCTATCTCTCCAAGAAAAGAACGTATCCACACAACCTCACATGTTGTGTGAGCCATAGCCCTGTACTCTGCCTCTGCACTAGACCGCGCAACTACGGTCTACTTCTTACTTTTCCAATTAACAAGATTCCCACCAAGAAAGATACAATAGCCTGTAGTGGATCTCCTGTCAGATGGTCCTCCCGCCCAATCAGAGTCAGTGAACACCTCAACACGCAAGTGTCCATTAACTCTATATAATAGACCACGTCCTGGATGGGCTTTGAGGTACTTAACAATTCTTAGAACAGCTTCCCAGTGTGGAGAGCGAGGAGCTGACATAAACTGACTAACCAAACTAACTGCAAATGAGATATCTGGACGAGTAACAGTAAGATAATTCAGCTTCCCAACCAAGCGACGGTACTGATCCAGACTAGAAAGCAACTCCCCCTGATCAGCACACAGTTTGACATTAGGATCCATAGGAGTCTCAACTGGCTTTGACCCCAGTAAGCCAGTCTCATTCAGAATATCCAGCACATATTTCCTCTGCGACAGATTAATACCATCCTTAGACCGCGCCACTTCGATACCCAAGAAATATCTCAATTTACCCAAGTCTTTAGTATGAAACTGACAATGTAGAAACAGTTTCAAGTCATCAATACCCTTTTGATTGTCACCTGTAATAATAATATCGTCTACATAGGCGATCAACAATATTTTCCCTTGATCAGATGTGAGAGAGAAGACAGAATGATCAGAATGACAACGCTTCATACCAAACTGCAACACAACATCACTAAACTTGCCAAACCATGCCCTAGGAGACTGCTTAAGCCCATATAGAGCTTTGCGAAGACGACACACCTGATTACGCTCCCCCTGAGCAACAAACCCTGGTGGTTGCTCCATATATACTTCCTCTTGGAGATCCCCATGGAGGAAGGCATTTTTGACATCCAATTGAAATAGCGGCCAGCCAAGATTTGCAGCCAGAGAAATAAGAATCCGAACAGAACCAAGTTTGGCAACAGGAGAGAAGGTCTCCGAGTAGTCAACCCCATAAGTCTGGGTGTAGCCTTTGGCAACAAGGCGAGCTTTATAGCGCTCAACAGTGCCATCAGGAAGATACTTGACAGTAACTACCGAACGACAACCAACAGTAGTCTTACCAGCAAGAAGAGGAACCAACTCCCAAGTCCCATCATGATGAAGAGCAGACATCTCATCCTCCATAGCTGTCCGCCACTCAGACACAGATAAGGCCTCCTGAACAGTGTTAGGAACAAAAACAGAGGAGACCGAAGTAGTAAAAGCACGAAAGGACGGGGACAAATGATTATAGGAAACAAAGTGAGCAATAGGATGTACAGTACATGACCGAATACCTTTACGATGGGCAATAGGACGATCAAGGTCGTCGGGATCGCGCAACGGAGAGGAAGACGAGGCAGTGAGCGAAGGTGGGGCTGCGGGCGGGGACGGCTCGAACGGAGGTGGAACCTGCTGAGATGGCACTGGTGGAATTTTAGGCCGACGATGATATACCTGCAAAGGTGGTGATGAGGGAACAGTACTAGACGGGACACGTATAGGACACACAGACTCGGGACACGTATAGGACACACAAACTCATATGTAAGCAAATCATTGGGAGAGACAGACTCCGAATAAAAAGGAAGTGACTCATTAAAGGTGACATCAGCACCATACTTTTAAATATCGGCCGAGACGTACCGTCTCGGCCGGTTCGTACCGGGATTTTGGACTACCGATACGGATACACACCGATATCGCGGTGTGACTAAAAAATCGCATATGAACCGGCCGATACCCCGTACGTATCGGTGTACCGGCCGAGACGGAGTCCGGTTCAGTGCGTATCGGCCGAGACGAAAAAAAAAGAGAGAGAAGGGGATGTTGTGTTAATTTTTTGACCCAGAGTTGATGATACTCGCTCTTGTGTGTTAATTTACAAACAAGATCATCATCGTCGTCCTATATTGACTGGTTTTACAAACAAGATCACCACGGTTGAAGGACAAACCGGATCTGAGAGTAGCGGATTTGTTTCAAAGAAAGAAAACAGAGCGGTTGATACCTGATTTGATGGCTGCCATTTTCGTTTTGGGAGCAACGCCGGCCGTCCCAAGAATCATGACAGTTGTTGAACGGCTGAACTCCATAACAGCACCACCAGACCTCCCTTTTCTTGAGAGAGAGAGAGAGAGAGAGAGAGAGAGAGAGAGAGAGAAACACTGGGAGCCCGCACTTGGGACGGCCGGCGTTGCTCTGGCGGTGAGGCGGTCTCTCGACTCTCTGGGTTTTCTCAGGAAGAAGAAAATGGGTAAAGGTATTTGGGAAAGTGAATCCCAGATTCACAATAGTACTCTATTTACTAGTGCTTATTAAAATAAAATAAAAAAGGGTAGTGCGGTGATAATTTGTTGTTTACACGTGCTTTCATGTGTATAGATTTGTAGATTAGTTTTGACATATAGTGAATTGATATACAGTGAATTGTTTACACGTGCACTCAATAGTTGAATATAGGGAATTGTCTACACGTGCACTGAATAGTTGAATATAGTGAATTGTTTACACGTGCACTCAATAGTTGAACTTGTAGACTTTGTGTCATTGCATCTTTGTAGATTGATTTTGACAGAGAGATAATTGATACAGATTATTATCGTGGTAATTTGTTTCAATTATATGTGATAAGATAGGTTAAAATATCAGTTCAAAAAAAAGATAGGTTAAAATATGACTAATTAAGCTAATGGGAGACAAAAAAAGAGTGTACAATCAAGTTTTCTACATATTGCTAATGATTTTAAAAAATTCACGGCCGAGACAGCCGATTCCCGCGACGTATCGCCGATATGCCCCGATACCGATACACCGATACCGCGACCGATACCGCGACCGATACCGCGATTTGAAACTATGATCAGCACACACAAAATGACGACGTAAAGACGGAGAGTAACATTTATAGCCTTTTTGAGTGCGAGAGTAGCCAAGGAAAATGCACCTAATAGAGCAAGGGTCAAGTTTGCTCCGGTCAGGATCCAGAGCATGGACATAACACGTGCACCCAAAAACCCGAGGAGGTAATGAGTGGAGTGGATGACCAGGAAACAAGACCGTATAAGGTATCTCACCTCCAAGGACAGAAGAGGGCATACGGTTAATCAAATAACAAGCGGCAAAAACCGCATCAGTCCAGTAAGACTTAGGAACCTGCATTTGAAATAGCAAAGCACGCATAACCTCTGATAAATGTCGAATCTTGCGTTCGACAACTCCATTTTGTTGTGGAGTCCGAGCGCACGATGACTGATGGATTATATCATGATCATCAAAAAACTGAGATAATGTGTTATGAAAATATTCGCGTGCATTATCGGAACGAAATATACGAATGCAAGTATTAAACTGATTTTTTATTTCCATATAAAATGAGTGAAAAACAGACTTCAACTCTGATCTCGCTGTCATAAGATAAAGATATGTAATACGAGAGAAATCATGAACAAAAATAACATAGTACTGAAAACCAAAAACATTAGGCACATGAATAGGCCCCCAAATGTTTGAATGAACTAACTCAAAAGGACTCGACGCACGACGCTCAACTCTAGGATAAAAAGGTACTCTACGATGTTTACTAAACTCACAGACTTCACATGACAACTCTTTAAGAGAACCACAGGAGGGCACTAGACGCTTCAAAGTTTGAAGTGAGGGATGTCCAAGTCGACAATGTTGCTGATAGGAGGACTCTGTGGACTGAAGAGCAACAGGTTTAGCAAGATTATTGGTCAGGTAGTACAGCCCACCACGCTCAACACCGCCTCCAATCGTCCTCCCCGTCTTGAGATCCTGAAACACACAACCATGAGAAGAAAAGGTGACGGAACAATTCAAAGATTTTGTAAGTTGACTAACAGACATGAGAATAAAAGGTAATCGAGGGACATGTAATACTGAGTGCAAAGTGAGAGATGGAGAGACTAGGAAAGAACCTAATCCAGTAACCTCAGTAGAAGAACCATCTGCTAAGGTAACATGAGATTTTTGACCAATAGATTGACAATTAGACAAGATAGCAGAGGTACCAGTCATATGATTAGTAGCACCAGAATCAATAACCCAAGGAGAAGAAGAAGAGGCAACACAAGCAACAGAGGAACCTGTCTGAACGAACGTAGCTGTGGAAGACGAAGCTGCAGCAGCAGAAGGCTGAAGGGACATGAGACGCTGGTATTCCTCTGCTGAAATAGTCACACTGCTATCGGTGGAATGAGTAAACTGCCCAGCATCCTCAGAATGAGCAACCTGATGAGCCTGGGGAAAACCATGAAGATCATAACAATAGTCTACTGTATGATTTGTACCCTGACAATGAGTACAAAATCTGGTACCACGGCCACGACCAGAACCACTGTGACCAGAACTACCTTCCCCTGACGTGCAACCATAACTATTTCCACCCCGACCAAAACCACGACCACGAGAACCAGAATCACCACGACCGCTAGAATTATTACCTGAATCATAGCCACAAGAACTTCGACTACCAGAACCACGACCACGACTGCTAGACCCAGAATCACGGCCGCGACCACGGCCACTACGCGATCCAAAACCACCAGAAACAGCTAAAGAAGAACGATCAGGTGGTGGCTGAGAAACAGAACCAGCATCGGACATAGAAGCCTGGCGAAGACATCTAAACACCTCATCGAGAGAGGGCAACTCCCGCTCTCCTAGCATCTGAGACCGAACTAGATCATAGAAGGACGACAAACCATATAGAAATCGAGCTACCTCCAAACGCTCACGCTGACGCTCCATAACCTGTGGATCACTCGAGATAGGCTCATAAACACGGAGTTCCTCACAAGTCCCCCGAAATTTAGAATAGTAGTCCTCCAAAGATCCAGAACCGATGGACAAAGAAAAGAACTGGTGATGAAGATCATATGTACGACGAAGATTATTGACACCAGAACACATCCCAGCAAGCCGATTCCACACTTGTTTGGCAGTGTCGAGATAAAACAGAGGAACACTAATCTGGGGCTCCATACTATTCCACAACTCAACAAGTATATGACAATTCTCAGCTTCCCAATCACTATAGTTCGTAGCCGTTTTGGCAGGAGGATCATCCGTCAAATAATGAAACTTCCGCTCACCCATATAGTAAACCTTAACAGAACGAGACCAAATAGCATAATTATGGCCATTCAAAGGAATGGAGGTAATGGAATCCCTGTCACGACGCCGAGAGGAACTAGAAGTACTAGAAGTACTACCAATAGTAACAGACTTGCCAGAATCAGACTTTTCTTCAGACATCGTGTCAGATAAGCAACCAGCCACCAATAGATAACCAAATCACCAACAAAATAAACTGGCTATCAACTAATCAATCAAACCAACCAACAATTCCAACCACAAACCTCAGCACCTAACAGGGAAAAAGACAGAACATCACGCCAATGTTTCCAGTACCCAACAGTCAGCAACTAGGTTGAACATAATATCAGACCAACAAACATCCACAAACAGCCACCACTAAAAGAACTCCAACTAATGTCAAACGGAAATCAAAACTTGAACCAAAAACAGGCCACGTACATCAAATCACCAATAGAAGTCGTGATGAACAAAGCAGACACCATAAACAGATTGCAAAGCAACAGATGAGTTTCAAGTCAGAGATCGACTGGACTGAAACCCACAGACAGAAGAGTTCAAGTATCAACAGAAATTTTCGAGCATCAACAGAAGATATGAGGCACCAAAGCTGGGTACTGAACCAGGTATGGGTTTCGAAAACTGAGTTTGAAGATTTTCGGCTAGTGTAGAGTCGGGTTTAGAGATTATGGGCTTCGTTTTGGCTGAGGGTATGGATTCTGAACCAGGTATGGGTGTCGAAAACTGATTTTGAAGATTTTCGGCTGGTTTAGGGTCTCGTTTGGGGCTCTGTGAGTCTCGTTTTGGGGTTTAGATGGGGTTATGGGTTTCGTTTTGGCTGATTGGGTCACGATTGAAGGTTTTTGAATGGTCTAGGGTCTCGTTTTGGGGCTCTGTGAGTCTCGTTTTGGGGTTTTGATGGGTTTAGGTTGGTGAACGATGGTGGTCGAGTAGGCAAAGGTGGACAGCAATGGTGGGTTAGGGTTTCTGATGGACAACAATGATGGTCGAGTAGGCAAAGATGGGTTAGGGTTGCAGAAGATAATGGTGGATTAGGGTTTCTGATAGTTGATTAGGGTTTTGTGAGGTGGCAGATGATTGACAATGATGATGGGTTATGGTGGTTTTGAATGGTGCTCTGATACCATGTTAAGAGAGAGAAAGAAGTGTGTAAGGGTGTTAACGAACCCCAACACAAGTCAATATTATTTATATTAATGTGTACCACATTACATGACTAAGATAGGCGATGTGGGACAAACGACAACTACTAATTTAAACATATTCTAACAAGAAGGATGATGATGATGTTGTCAATGGCAATAAGGTTGATAATTTTGTGATTTCTGACAAAGGAGACCAAGCTCAGCTATTGAATCTTGATGTGGTTGATAATTCAAACTCTCCCTCTAACTCCATGGTCGAGAAATCCTGCTCTCCTTTGGGTTATATTCATTGTTCTGAGAGACCTAACCAAGTGGAAGCTTGCAAGGAACCTATTATAGCCGTGGAGTATGTCATCAAGGATGGGATAGGTACTGATTTTCATAATCCTACCATTAGGGACGAGGTATCGGCAATTGGTGAGGCACCTAGCTTCATCGGTAATGAGGACTTTGTTGTGGCCCCTCAGCCTCTCCACATTGCTTCTAATGATTCTCTTTCAATAGCTACAGGGGCAAATGAGAATTCTGTTACTACTGATTGCCCTTCTGTAGATCTTGTTTCTACCGATCCCCTTAGTAATTATGTGGATTACTTACGCCATAAGAAGAAAGTTCGATCCAAAAATGGAATTCGTCGGAAACACATTTGGAGTAAAAATCCCTTGAAAACAGCGATGTTTTCTAGGACGACTAGCCGAGACCTTAAAGAGAACAACTCAAGGAGGTTGAAGTTGGGATTACATAAAGGTACTAATGGTAGTCCCACTCTATTGTCTCGAGAGGAAGCTAAGAGTCGCATTAGGAATTTGAGTTTTATCAAGCAAGTTCGTAAAAGTATGGAGGTGAGTACTTTGTGTGGTGTCAAATTTTTTGGAAGGGAGAGCTACAACATTAAGAAATATTTAGAAACGTATGGAGTTGATATTTCTGAACAGGAAATTATATCGCTCGAGAAGTTGGAGGATGAGGCCTCCATTTCAGTGGTGTTCTGATCTATTTTTCGTTGTGTGTGGGTGCTTTTTGGTTTGGATCCCGCTATCAGCTGTTTTTGTGGTTTCGAGGTTTTGGTGTTTTGGAGGTTTTCGGTGCAGTGGCTGGTTTCTTACCATCCATGTTGTTTCTTGTTAGTTTTTTCCCCTTTTTGGGTCCTTGGCGTTTCTAGTCTCGGGTCCTTTTAATCTTTGTAATTCGTTTTCAAAGATTAATAAATTCTTTGGTTGGCAAAAAAAAAAAAATTTAAGGCCTCTCGTACTACAAAATTCAAGGCCAGTGTGATTACCAGTGTCAGAATTCTATAAGATTCTCTCTAGTGGTACTCGATAAGAGCATCAAAGTAATTTGATCACTTCTCGTCACTTCCTAACAGAAGAACGAAAATAGCTGTTTCTCGAGTATTCACTTGAGTAGAGTAATCTAGAACTGTGTAGTACATGGTGCATGAGATAATCATGCAAAAGCATACAGCTGCAATTTTGACGTGATATGTACTCTGCTCACATGCTTTATTAACTTTAATCTGTAATTCCAGTAAGTTAACAAATTTTATAAGCATTTGTGGCCACAAAAGTACAAAGCTAGTAACAAGACTTGGTACCAGCTCAAGGGGATGTAATTACCATGATTCCTACTCAAGCACATTACTGATATAATGAAAACTCTCTGTTTTAATTCAATCACCAGCAACAGTGAAGTATAGTGCAACGCCAATGCTCTGGATGCTGAATGAAAGAAGCATGGTAATGTGCACATAAATCAAAATGATTTCTTGGGTCTGCCCTCTCTGATGCCTTTTGGCTTTGATTTGAGGGCATGATTCCGCAGCAAATGCGATGGTATAGGGGGATCACTGTTTCAGTGGTATTCTGTGAGCAGCCACTTTGTGCATTTATTGCCAAAGGTTAGGTCTGTCTCCAATCCATCTGTTTCAGTGGTATTCTGGGAGCAGCCACTTTGTGCATTTATTGCCAAAGGTTAGGTCTGTCTCCTATCCTTCCCCCGCCCATACCCCCAATTATTGGGGACTAAATGGGTTATGTTATTGTTGTACCAGCAACAGTGAAGTCATTTCAGTACCCAAAGTGTGTAATTCAACAGCTGTAAGATAAAGGAAAACAAGTTGTAGTAAAGGAACTATATCCTTGTGACAAAGTTCAGACACCAACTTCAAGATCCCAGACTGCATCAGATAATGAGTTATTGAGTATCATTTAACAAATAACCTTTTTGGCCTCCACAAATTTAACTTCACCTACTTCCAGCCTCTGTTAATTAAATACAGCCATAGCATTGCAAAAAAATTGGTCTCAATGTCCAACAACATTTTTAGGGAATTTTTAGAGCGCAAGGATGAAAAGTATTGTAAAAGAAAACAAGTTCATTCTCCTACAAGAAAAGATCAACAATAAGTTTTTCCGTACCTTCTCGACATAGTGCCCTAAGATACAGTGAAAGTGGGTCTCCGTCTTTTCCCTCGTTATACAAAATTCTCGTGCCCCCATCAAAGTTCTTAAGGGCACGGAAATGACGAATAGCTTCTCGTACTACAGTGTACTTGGTAAAACACTCCACTAATAGCCTGCACAAGAAGGCAAACTGTCATAGAAGAAAGAAGCAAAATTCATGGCTATCAAGCAAACATGGATTTAACGAATTGTCTTAAGTCTCAATTTTAGCATTCGTTCAATAAAATAGTCCTCATCATTGAGGAGGAAGGACTTCGACACAATATGTCACGTGTTGACACTGGAAGATGAAGATAATTACATTAACAAAATAATTTTGGGTGCTTACGCATGGGTTCTCATATTAGGCTGCACGCGTTTGTGGTCTTCAACCATCATGCCAAGTAACTCACCAACATCCTGTACCCTATAAGTCACATCCACGCCCCAAAAGAAAACGTGACAAAACAATTAGAGTAGAAATTATCATCAACTTTATCATATCCAAATTGTAAATTGAATCACAAGTCACTTAGAAAACAAAATGGACTAGAGTAACATATGGTGGTAGCTTGTGTTCACACTAAAGAGGTAATGGTTCCAGTGTAGATAAGGTAAGCAGGCATCCTTGACCCAAATACTGGTTCCGATAGAAAACAAGAAAATTTATAGAACTCTTGAGTATCCGGAGTGCTTGCCCAAGTAAGCAGCCTCAAAATTTCTCCAGTACTAGAAATAAAGCCAAAGCACTATACGTTGATTTTAGTTACTTATAACTATTGAGACGTTAGTTGCATGAAGTGGGAGCGGGAGCGGGGGAATATAGAAGCTCCCAATGTTGGCAGCGTGGAAGGAGCGTGTTCATATATTATGAAAATAATGTAGCATAGAATATCCACTTTAAATTTACAATCATTTTAGGATGTAAAAATATGGGCCAAGTCCACCATAAGAGAAAGAAATGGGCTAGTGTAACAATATATGGTTTTCTTTTCAAGGTATCATGACTTGGGCTAGATATATGATTGCATCAAAGACCAATTAGTAAAGCCAATGTATAAATCCCAGTTTTTCAATACAAAGATCATACAAAAGCTCCCATCTTCGTAAGGAGCGGGCTACCATGGTGGGAGCGGCACCACTTGAGGAGCTCCTTGCTGTAAGATGGAGACTATAAAGGCTAAAGATATGAACCCCCATTTTCTTTTTCTTTTTTTATCAGTTATTTATTTTTCTTTTATTGATCAGATGAACCCCCATTTTCATAGAGTAAGAATTCATTGCCTTTCTCTAATAGCCATATCTATAATTTGCAACCTACTCATTTACTCCTTGCAGAAGCTGTATACTCTTGTAATAGGAAATGTAACAGGAATTTGCTTCATATCAATATATGAAGTTGATTTGTCAAAACAATGTATAGGTTATAATAGCACATGTCTGGACATGACATTTATTGAAATTGCTACACATTCTGGAAACAAGAGTGCAGGGCAATACACTGAATACACTTAGACCATTACAGAGTCTCGACAAAAAGCCCACATGGAGAAATTATGATTGCAGCTGAATATGAGCAGTAATCAGCGTAGTTACAGTTAATTGGTCAACCTGAACTGCAGCTGTGAAGCTGCCAGATTATGCAACTAACCCCATCCCCAAAAGAAGCAAATGAATGAATAGACAAACAAATAAACAATAGTTGGGTCAACAAAATATGGTATCCAGTAGAACAACATCGTTCTAGTCAGACGTGCGCCACAAAACTCACCTGTCATAAGACTCAGCTCTTGTATATGCTTGGATCACCCAATTATATGTCTCTGCATCCGGTTTCATATAGTCTGCCATCCACAAGTCTACAGTCAATAAACCACTAGATGATGTTGAAAGTAAGAAGCCAGATAATTTATGAAGCATTGAACTCTCTAACCTCGTTGGCATCTCGTCAACTGTAACACTATCTCAAAAAAAAAAAAAATGGAACAAGATCTAAAGTAATCAGTCAACTGTGGTAGATGCTAATGAGCCTACAGATTAACCTAAATAGTGGTAGATGCTCATTCCCGAAAGAACAAACAAATAGATGTAACAACAATGACAAACAACTTCATGCCATTAGAAGCGGCCAACAGTTCATTGTATTAACCCACAAGGGTGACATTTAGGGACACATACACTATGGAGGGGAGAGCATACAATATCAGAGGCCAACAATTAGCAGTGACAGTTACCAGGAACTTAGTGGTGGATTACGACAAGTCTTGAGAATTTATTCATAAATTATTATCTTGAAATTCACAATTGTAACAGTATCACATAACGTTATCGCCCATTACATAATGGCAGTAACGTGCACATAAATCAAAATGATTCTTGGGTCTGCCCTCTCTGATGCCTTTTAGCTGTGATTTGAGGGCATGATTCCGCAGCAAACGTGACGGTATAGGGGGACCACTGTTTCAGTGGTATTCTATGAGCAGCCACTTTGTGCATTTATTGCCAAAGGTTAGGTCTGTCTCTAATCCATCTGTTTCAGTGGTATTCTGGGAGCAGCCACTTTGTGCATTTATTGCCAAAGGTTAGGTCTGTCTCCTATCCATCCCCCGCCCATACCCCCAACTATTGGGGACTAAATGGGTTATGTTATTGTTTGTTTGTGTACATAATGGCAGTAACGGGCTGTTATGCCAGTAACGGGCTGTTGTGGCCTTCACCAACAGAATACCCCAAAATAAGTTATTTTTAAACATGTCTCAAAAAAATCAAGAGCAATGATCACTATTTTACCAAGAAATCCACTTTTTTTTACTGGGAATCAGACCATCTTCTCAAAAAACAGAGCATTGTCTTCATTAAAAGCCTGGGCTTTTCAAAAGCCTCCCCTTTGGAATATAACACATTGAATTCAACCGAAATTGCAAAACGAGGTGAGTTTTAAGGGAGGGATGGAGGGAGAAATAGAGGAGAATCAGTGAGAAGGGGTTGGTGGGTTGTTGGAAATTGCATCCAAGAGTTTAGAATTTTCAATTTTCTTCCTTATAGCCATTGCACCACAATCAAATTACAATGACCTTGAAATTATGAAAGGGAAAATCTTCATAACTTAGCATAATAGCAATATGTCCTTTTCAATTATTTTTCTAATCTTCTATGAATTTACAGAAGAAAAAAAAAATGTCTCAGCTTACCCCTATCGTTACGCTACAACTGTTATGTCCCGAACCACATCACCGTGACCGCTAGTGTTATGGAGACCGATATTTGATATTTCAAACCTTCCTCCATGGTCAGACACAGATTTTTAGTACCATCAAAATCCTTCATTCTGATTTGGGTGGACAATTTTTTTTGAATGAGTTGACATATTTCTTAGATACTTCCAGCATATAATGGTAAAGCCAAAAGAATACATAGGCCCATTCTTTATACCACTACATCACTTCTAATTTTATAATTTGTTCCCATAGTTATTTGGGTGGGACTAATCTTAACACAGTTTATCTCTTTAATCGTTTGTCCCCTCTCTTTTCTTGATAACTCCTAACAGATCTCACCCTATAAAAAGCTGCAAGGCCAAGTTCCAATTACTCTTAATACGAGTTTTTGGTTCAACATGCTTTGTCATGCTTCCTAACCAGGAGATTAGTAGGCCTAGGGCATGCTCCGCTCTCTGTGTTCTTTGGGGGTATGGCATCACTCATTACAGGGATATAGGTTCTACAATCCAGTCACCAAAAGGTTGCATGCATCATGTTACCTTTCTTGACCATCTTTTTTTTCACTGGAGGACATGATTCCTATTGATCGATTTCCTTTTGATGTGCCTTCAGGAACTAGATACGGGGAGAAGGATTGACAGTGGTAAAGCTTATGGTGGACTGTATTTTTTGGAGCCTACACCTAATCCAGTCGTTCCACCTATGTCATGTGGTCAAGCTCTTGAAGCGGATGTAGGTCGGCTCTTCCTTTATTGCATCAGTGGCACCGTAGATTGGGTCATCCATCTTTTGAAATTTTAGAAAAACTTTTTCCTAGTTTGGTTAAGCAATGTCCTAGGAGTCAGTTTTTTAAAGAAGCGTGTGAACTTGCAAAATACAAACGCTCCTTTATGCTCCTTTTAATCAAAAAAATGAATCTCCATTTATGGTTATACATACTAATGTTTGGGGTCCCTCCTCTGTCACTTCTCTTTCCGATTATCGTTGGTTTGTTACCTTTGTTGATTGTTATTCCTGTGTTACGTGGGTGTATTTACTTAGGTTAAAAAATGAGTTTTTTTCATGCTTTAAATCTTTTCACCAAATAGCACGTACTCAATTCGAAGCTAACGTTAAAATCCTCCGTAGTGATAATGGGAATGAGTATATAGATGGGACCCTTCGAGCATATCTTAATGACTTTGGCATTCTAATTCAAACACCGTGTGTTGGTACTTCACAACAAAATGGAGTCGTTGAACGCAATCGCCATCTTGCTGAGGTAGCCCACTCTTTCTTGTTCACCATGAATGTCCTTAGACATTTTTGGGGTGAAACTGTTATTAATGCAGCTTTTCTTATCAATCGCATGCCATCTAATGTTTTCCAGTTCCAAACTCTTCTTAAGTTCCTTCCTGGATGTTTTTGGATCTAATCTCTTCCGCCCAAGGTCTTTGGCTGTGTTTTATCCATGCTCCTAAGCACCCTCATGGTAAGCTAGATCCCAAAGCTTGCTAGTGTATTTTTCTTGGCTATTCTCCTACTCAGAAGGGTTACAAATGTATGACCCACACTCTCGCAAAACATATGTCTCCGTGGATATCACTTTTTAGGAAACAGAACCTTTTTATCCTCTGTCCATTTCATCTCTTCAAGGGGAGAATGATAGAGAGGAAGAGATGAGGAAGGAAGAGTTGTTGACATCCCATACTCCAGAGTCGTCTTACCCTTTACCTTGTCATAGTGAGGGGGAGAAAGAAAACTCCAAGCACGAACGTTTATCTATAGAAAGAGTGGAACAAGATATTGGTGGAAGACTAGATGGGCCAAATCTGCAGACCTTTTCTCAAAGGAAAAAGGGGAAGCCTACCTTTGCGGAGCCACTTGACCAATCCGAATCCCCTACTTCAGTCCCTGACTCGTCATCTAGTAATGATCCTTTCCCTACTACTTCAATGATCTTGATGCTCCTGTTGTTCATAGAAAAGGAGTTAGAAAATGTACTCAACGTCCTATCTCTAATTTTTTTTCAGATTCCCGTTTATCTCCTTCGTATCGTGCTTTTGTCTATTCTCTCTCTTCTATACCTATCCCACAGGGTTGAAAAGAAGCTAATACCTAAGTGGAAAGAAGCTATGGTAGAGGAGATTACAGCCTTGAAAAAGAATGGCATTTTGGAATTAGTGATTCTTGCATTTTGGAATTAGTGATTCTTTCAGAGGGAAAGAAACAAATGGGATGTAAATGGGTGTTCACTATAAAGCACAAGGTAGATGCTGCAGTTGAGAGATATAAAGCAAGACTTGTTGCCAAAGGATTTACTCAAACCTACAGTATTGACTATGATGAGACCTTTGCACCTGTGACCAAGATGAACTCTGTTCAGACCTTGCTTTCTTGTGCTGCTATTTTGGATTGGCCTCTTCAACAGTGATAATGCATTTCTCCATGGTGACTTAGAGGAGGAAGTTTATATGGACATACCACTAGGTTTTTCCTCTTTTGCAACAGAAGAGGTGTGTAGGTTGAGAAAGACCCTCTATAAATTGAAGCAATTTCCTAGAGCATGGTTTGACGGGTTTCTCAAAGCCATGTTGAGATTTGAATATAGGCAGAGTCATGCTGACCACACTATGTTCTTCAAGAGCAGTAATAGTAAGATTGCCATTCTTATTGTTTATGTGGATGACATAATAATGACAGGTTACGATGTGACTGAAATTGTTAGCCTTAAGGATCTTCTTGCTCAAGAGTTTGAGATTAAGGATTTGGGGTTTATGAAGTACTTTTCTTGGAATGGAGGTGGCTAGATCTGACAAAGGAACTTTTATCTCTCAAAGGAAGAACATCCTTGATCTCTTGGAAGAAACTGGGATGTTGGCATGCAAGCCAGCTGACTCTCCTATTGAGGCCAATCATCATCTTGGTAGCAATGTGGGGGAGCATACAGATAAGGAAAGATATCAGAGACTTGTGGGTCGCCTGATATACTTATCTCACACTAGGCAGATATTTCCTATGTTGTGGGGGTTGTGAGCCAGTTTATGCATGAACCTGGTGTTGTGCATCTTGATGTAGTTTATCGTATCTTGAGGTATCTCAAATCTGCCCCAGGTAAAGGAATTTTGTTCTCCAATCATGGTCACTTGAGATTGGAAGCTTTCACTGATGCAAACTGGGATGGTTCTGTTGATGATCGGCAATCTACACCTGGCTATTGCACTTTCTTTGGCATAAATCTGATTACTTGGAGGAGTAAGAAGCAATCAATGGTAGCTAGATCTAGCTCAGAGGCTGAGTATAAAGCTATGGCTCATGGTGTTTGCGAGCTTTTATGGCTCCAAACCTTTTTGTTCGATTTGAGATTCCCTGATCGTGGTCCTATGAAGCTCTACTGTGATAATAAGGTTGCCACAAACATTGCTCATAATCCTGTCCAACATGATCGAACAAAGCATATAGGAATTGACAGGTATTTCAAAAAGGAGAAGCTGAGCAACGGTTTGATATGCATACCTTTTGTGAGATCTAAAGACTAATTAGCTGATGTATTTACAAAAGGTCTCAGTAAAAGTTTTCATCCCATTGTGTTCAAGTTGGGCTTGATAGACATCTTAGCACCAACTTGGGGGGAGTGTTAAGTTAGGGGTTTATTTGTTATGTATATTGTTAGCTAAGGGTAGTTTAGTCTTTGTACCTTTGTCCATATGTATACATGAATGAGAAAAGGAGAGCCCTTAACACCTCAGATATTTTTCACATTGTTCTCTCTCTACAACAAACAGAGAACAAATACAAACAGAGAGACTTGAAACTAAGACCTTTCGCAACCAGAGCTCTGATACCATGTTAAAGCATCCAACTCAAAACCAATTGGTAATGAGTAGAGAGGCCGTCCAAGCTCATATACTAGTTTTCAAGGTGATAATTAACCAATGTGGCACAAATCCCAACACTCCTAGACACTGATAGAAACCAAAGGGGAGAGAAACAAACCAAGACATTATTACTGAAATACTGAATGTATATTTCTGACTATACAAACCTACGTTATGACAAGTGTTTAAATAGGAGATCACAAATACGGAAATAACAAAACAAGGAAACCCCAAGATTCTACTAAATCATAAAACAAGGAAACCCTAAGATTTTGCTCAATCATTCTTTATTCCTAAGATTCTGCTACATCATTCTTTATTCCTAAGATTCTGCCAAATCATTCTTTATTCCTCCAAACCCTTATGCCGAACGTTTAACAGATGCAAATAAGAACCAAAACAGAATAGATGCAAATAAGAACCGATGCCAAACGGCTGCAGATGGGAGGAGAAACCGATGCCGAAAGATTTCGGCTACAGATAGGAGGAAGGAACAGATGCCGAACAGAAATCAGCTCAGATTTCAGAAAAAAAAACTACAGACTAGGTGGGGAGGGAGAGAACAGACCCAGTGTTCAGAGAAGAGAGGACAACTACAGACTGAGTGGGGAGGGAGTGAACAAACAAAGTGTTCAGAGAAGAAATATTCAGATTTTTTTTTTTTCCAGAGGGAGACTGAAGAACAGATTTCAGAGGTTGTCAGAGGTTGTCGGATCTCTGGCGAGGCTGGCGGAGCTCCGGCGAGGTTGCCGGAGTCAGAGGGGTGCCAAAAAGAACAAAACAGAGGTTCAAAGTCGGAATCTGGGCAAGAACTACTCAAAATAGAATCATCAGAAGCTGCCGGAGCTCAGGCGAGGGTCGCCGGAGTCAGGCGAAGGTCCGTCAGCAGTTGGGGTGGTCAGAACGTTGTTGGGGACATGAGTTGTTGCTACTGATGCTGAAGTTGTTGGCTACTGGATGCTACTGCTGATGTCTTACTGCTGCTTACTACTATTGGAGAGGGAGAAAGACGACTAAGGGTCTGCCAGAGATACAAAGAGAGAGGCTGATGCCGAAAATAGAGGAGGGAGAAGAATTGATACAGGATCAAAACCCGCTCTGATACCATGATAGAAACCAAAGGGGAGAGAAACAAACCAAGGCATTATTACTGAAATACTGAATGTATATTTCTGAATATACAAACCTACGTTATGAAAGTGTTTAACTAGGAGATGACAAATACGGAAATAACAAAACAAGGAAACCCTAAGAATCTACTAAATCATAAAACAAGGAAACCCTAAGATTCTGCTAAATCATTCTTTATTCCTAAGATTCTGCCAAATCATTCTTTATTCCTCAAATTCTGCTAATCATTCCTTATTCTTCACAGTGCGATCCCTGACTTGCACGTGGAGAGGTCAACAAAGGATCCGGAACATACGGATCACAACGGAATAAAGTGCAACTATGGCACAAACACAAGGGGAAAAGCCACTAAAAACCTAACTCTGATACCATGTTAAGTTACCAACTCTCACAAAAGCTAAAGCTACTAGAAAATGGGCCCTACAATGTATATCAAGCTATCTAACAGTTTAATGCCGGGGTATGGCCTCTGCTGCTACTGAAATAATTTGGCTCTAATGGCTTGTGGCTTATATGGGGCCTTTCCCTTATTTCCATTGTATCTTTCATGGCTCGTTGCAAGGATGATATTGAGATTGATTGTCACTACGTTTGCCAACATCTTTAGTCAGGTGCTATTGATATACTATTCGATCCACCCTCGCTGCAGTTGGCTGATTTCTCCACCAAGATTCACT
Organism: Vaccinium darrowii; assembly: GCA_020921065.1. NCBI lineage: Eukaryota > Viridiplantae > Streptophyta > Magnoliopsida > Ericales > Ericaceae > Vaccinium > Vaccinium darrowii. The sequence continues at coordinate 13,873,361 of CM037159.1, read as the reverse complement.
GCTCAAATTTGTTTTCTACTTGGCAAACTCATGATGCTCATTACGCTCAAATCGTGATTAGGGAGAAGCTCTGGGCAAGTGGTTATTGTGGGTTTCATACCAATGGATAAGGGTGGTAACAGACAATTGTGCATGTTGCTAGGGTGATTATACCCTGTTGGAGTCACAATGATTGATACAAGATACCACGGTTGCTCTTTCCTTGAAACATCTCATGTTTCCCTCCCTCCACAAAAGCCATATCAACCACTGATGAGCTAAGCACCATACTTTCCGCCTTAGTTTTCCAACACCCAAACAAAAATAATGCTTGCACCATTTAGTCCTCATTAATGGGGTCTATGAGGGGTAGATTGGGTACCGACTTAGGGCCTGTTTGGAACTTGAAGAAAATGGGAGAAAGGAAAAGAAAATAAGAATTTTTCTCTCTTGGCTGTTTGGTTCCTTGTCTAGGGAGAGAAGGGAAAAAGAGTAAGGAATTCTGAAAGGAAAAGTCTAGAAAAGGAAAAAAAAAATGAGGGAGAAGAGAGGGAGCAAAAAATTTGAAGTAAAATTACCACTTAAAGTGAGAAACTTCTGGACTTGGAGAGGTGCTTAAATGTGAGGTGCTCCTAGTTCCTACCTAATCAGAAACCTCTTGCCTATTTCTTTCTTTCCATTTTCATTTTGCATCCAAACAAGAGAAACAATTTTTCTCCCTACTTTCTTCTCATTTTCTCCTTGAACCAAACAAAGAAAAGAAACCCATTTCCTTCACATATTCCCTCTTAAATATTTTCTCTTCTTTTCCTTTCCCTTCCACATGTTCCAAACAAACCCTTAGTCTTTGACATTATAGGTATTGGTCCTAAAGTTTCAAACCTACAACCTGCAAAGAACCAAATCCATCCCAAAGAAAACAAAACCAGCCCCCAAAGCTTGCTAGTTGTACCATAATGGATCGGTGAGGGCAAAACTAGTTCCTCATCAAGTATGAAAAGGCAGCACTGGTTAGTAAAGGTTCTTTTTTTTTGAAACATTAGTAAAGGTTCGTTGCCTCGTTAATATAATTATCAAACCAAAGGATCTTCTCCTAATATGCACTTCAAATAAAGAAAATAACCTTCGACCAGCACCAACTGACCAACTACCTCAAACCAATTTCTATATGGGCTTCCATCCCTATAAAATACCTGTTTTCACGCAATCTTCCTTACTTTATATCATTGTACATAGATTAGCAGCAACATTACAAGCAGAAATCCAAAAATGAGTTTCCATAAAAGACAAAGGGAAATTTGTAACCTTCTCCATATTCCATATTCTCATAAGTGGAAAAAGCAATTTCAGGTATTCCACAAGTAGCCTACAAAACCAAGAAAAGAAATCAGTTTGTTGTTTCGCGTAAAAAGTTGTACTTAAACCAACTGGGTACAAATCAAATGATTGTTCCAAAATTTGCAAACATCAATCTCTGCACAATAAAGCTCGGGTACACTATAAGCAGGCCACAACAAAAACAATAAAATTAGTCGGCCATTGCCAGAAGTTTAAAAAATCTCAACTGATGCTAGAAAACTTTATATCGAGGTGTGAAATAATATTAAATAGTGCTCATGTACTAGCAAAGTGATGTTATATGAATTCCTTGATTAATGATCATATTTGGTTGCATTGTTTCCAGCACACTACATTCAGGTGTTGCAGGCTAATTCCAAGGAAAAGAATTCCGTTTCTCACAAATGAGAAGGGGAGAAAGAATTTCATTAAAGAGTTTTTGTATGTTTTTGTCCCCTAAACTAATACATAGTTTGTCCGCCCCTAAACTACATAAAGCCTAATTTTATGCCCTCAACTACCGGATTCCCTGCAAGTGAGTCCCTTCACACCTCTTTTAAGGGATAAAATTGCATGGAATCCGATAGTTGAGGGGATAAAATTAGGGTTTACATAGTCTAGGAACGAAATAGACAAACTGTGTATAGTTAAGGGGATAAGAACATAAATAACTCTTAAAATTTTCAAACAGCCAGCCTCCAACATATTGCATCATCAATATCCTCATAAATCTACGATCAATAAAGAAGCACAAAACACTCATTCAACTACACGAACTCAGAATCCTGAATAGGCCGAACAAACACTGTTTCCCAAAACCACTTTCAATTCGGATCCTCAATAATCCAACTTGAAAACATTGTCATATTTTAATATATCAGGTATCCAGAAAAGCCTCCAAAAAAGGAATGACCTCAGTGTATCTCATTCCAAAGCCCAACCCATAAAAATCCTTACATTTCCTTAGAGACCCAACCTCCCACCCCTTTCACATATCCATTCGCATCCAACAGCACTTTGTCAAATTTCATAAGGTGCTGAATAACGAAATCGCCTCCTCTAGAATCTCTAGCCTGTTATATGGTTTGGCAGCATGCCTCACATGCCTCAGTTTCATCTGATGTATCGTGCCAGAAGATCACCATTTTGTGTTATAGCAGCCAGTATAGTTGTTGCAAATAGAGTTAAATACTTGATTAAATTAGTTAAACCCACAATATCTCCCACCAATAAGATTTGCTGGTAGAAGCAGCAACTTGAAATTGAGTCTACAAAGTCAATTACATAAACCTGAGAACGTAGGACAAGAAATGACTTTTCTGGCATATAGACAACTAGTGAAAGGTGAAACTCAGAAAAAGAAACCTGAGAAATAAAAAGGAACTGTAACTGAATTACCTGGACGCTTAGAAGACAATTAAAGTGAAATGTTGTCGCCATCCGCCCAGCTGCCTCCATTTCAAAAGCTACGGTCAAAGCATTTTCGTGATCCCCGACTTTACAGTCCTCCACAATTAGACGATCGTAAAGTTCATCAGTAGCTCTCAGTCCACCCTCAGCACCTTTCAGAAACACTTCATTGGCATCTTGCAGATGATTGCTTCTCATAAGTTCCTCTGGGTACATTAAGAGAGAACCACTTATGGTATATGCTAAAAGTGCAAGAGAGACAAAAATGATCGGCATTTAAAATGGTTAAGAGTATGGGGTTCTTGGAACACCATACCAACAAGCACCAACCAAGCTTGGCGGATGTCAAAGTGCAGCTTTTCCATTGCTGCAAGAATTTCCATTCCTCTAATAGCATGGCCTTTAGCACCGAACAAGCGAATCAATGCAACGAATGTTTCATGGAGGGGACGAAGGCCTTCACCCAACTCCATCCTCAATGCATGCATCTGCATTTAGGTAGAAATGTGTAAAAGAGTAAATACCAAAATAGGTCTATACATTTCAGCACAAAAATATTTGAAGTCAATAACTAAACTACTGGCTATGTGAAAGCGATATCATTTAACTAAATCCACAATGGTCATATCTTGGTTTTTATGTTTAATTATTCGAATTGAAAGCCCCATACGGCCATACCTAACTCTTAATTGTACAAATGTCAGCTGTGTGCATGACTTAATTTTTTTTAAACATATAGATTCCATAAAATTTTCTTTTAGGCTTCAACTAGTTGCAATTCAAGGTCGTCAATCCATCTCCAGCTCAAGTGTTCCCAAAAGAACTGAAATTACATAATATTAGGGTGGACACATTTGGCGACCATATTTTGGCTACGACATGAGTTGTCATGAGTGCATTGCTGGAATGGGCCCCACTTGTCTTGTCTGTCTCTTACTAATGCAGAAATGACAACCCACGTCTTATCCTAAAAATGGTCACCAAATATGATCACCGTAACAGTGCTCTTAAAACTATGAAGCAAATGCCAATTCAGTGGGCAAATGGATGTGGCATGTACACCTATATACATCTATATAACTTCACAAGGGTAAACCAACCGGGATTAGCTTAGTTGGCCACCCTCGTACCCTCGTACGCTTAGAGGTCAGGTCAATCCTTGCCCAAAATTGATTATTTCTTCCTTGGAATGAGAGCTCTCTGTTAAATAGTACTTTTTTCCTTAATGTCCCATCAGTTGGGCTTGCTATAATTGTGGGTTTGTGCCGTTTTTATGTAATTTACATATTTTGACTCTGCTTGTAACAAAAAAACAAAAAGAACTTAGAAGAGAGAATGGGAAATTAACTCACAGCCCCTTCATGGTCGCCTGTGAGGACATGGGATACGATCAAACCGTGGAAGGATCGAGGGCCGGGGGCAAGTCCAGCGGCGGTCATATCGTAAATGACTTGGGTAACACCGTCGACGTCACGGCTCCGAGCGCGCTCCATCAGCTCTTCCATGAAAACAAGTCTCAACCCTTTCTCGGCGCTCGACACGCCCGCCATCATCACCGAGGCCGCGTCACTGTCGCCGTCCTTGTCGGGTTTCTTCTTCTTCTGTTTCCTCCTCCTGGTAGTACTACTCGGCGGCGACACCGCCAAAGACGCAAACACCGCCGCAGCATTTCGAGAGGTCGGAAATAATGCGGAGGTTGTGGAGGAAGAAGGAGAATAAAAGTAGGGCAATTTCAGGGGCGAATGTGAAGAGGTTGTTAACAAGTTCGCCATTATCCGGTTGGCGGTTAGTATAGTTTGGGCTCCTCTTCCGCCCCTCTTCGGCTTGGGAGTGTAATCAGCAGTTTGGACTGACAGTGGGGGAGTGGATAACAAAGTAGAATTGGACTTCCAAGGGTAAATCTTTTTTTTTTTTGAACTGGTTCCAAGGGTAAATCTAGTTACACACCACTAGAAAAGATAAATTTCACAATAATAATCGAAATCGTTCAATTTACAAGTCGTGATACAAACATCGTCTATGTCCAAAAAATAAAATAAAAAAATCTTTCATTTTACGAGTCTTGATACAAACATTGTCTCTGCCAAAAATCAAACTGATGAGCCATTGATAGCAATCTTAATATTTTACATTTTCTTTCGGGAAAATTGATCGTTAAAATAATTTATCAAATATGATCGATATAAGTTTTTGCATAAAACATTAAAAGCTTAAAAATGAACGACTTGGATTGTTAAAATAAAATTTGGAACCCCATGTTATTAGGTGTGTTTTAAAACAAATTGTGTGTTCACAGAAAAGCTATATTAGTAGTTAGCCCAACAATGGCTGCACCCATTTTGAGACTCATTTTCTAAACTTCTGCTAATAATCAGAGCAGTTTAATTTGTTTAAAGCGTTGCATGCAAAAAAATGAACTTATTTGGATTTCATTCAATTTTTATGTTGACGAATTCAAGAACAAAAATCGATTAACTCCTTACCGAAATTCGAATGAGTTGGATTTTTATTACTGCTTCATCTACAATGGAGGCCGAGTTTGTGGCGTGCTTTGAGGTCACAAGTGATGCTTTATGATTGCGGAACTTCATTGCTGGTCTTGGTGTTGTTGACTCAATTGCCAAGCCAATGAAGATTTATTGTGTGATGATTTCACTGCAATTTTCTTCTCCAAGAATGGCAAGTCCTCTAGTGGTTCGAAACACATGGAAGTAAAGTTTTTGGTTATTAGAGAAAGAGTCTAGAAACAACAAAGTGTTTATTGAGAACATAAGCACAACTTTTATGGTTGTTGATCCGCTGACAAAGGGATTGTCACCGAAGACATACAAAGAACATGTATTAGGATGGGTCTTCTAAGAAATCCATGATATCAGTAGTTGAGTGCTTATCGCGCACTATTTGGTGAAAATAATATTTTATTTTTTATTTAATTTCCTGTTTCCAATTTTGCGTACACATATTATTTTGGATTTTTATTACACAGGAAATGTCTTAACAAGACAAATTACAGGGCTTTTAGGCATTGCAGCCTAAATATTATGGACTAGGTTAATGATTGTTATCAATGATGTGGTGTATATAAGGGAATATGGTATTGTGTCGTCCAATCGCTATGACTCACATTAGTAGTCTAAATTAATCACAATTCAAGATCACGTGTCTAAGTTTTTTAATGTAGAGCTCACTCAAGTCATTTACAATAAAGGAATACCCACCCCCTTCTGCATACGGTTTTTCCATCAATTAAAGTTATTGGGTATTCTAGAAAGTTAGAGACAGAGAGAAGAAGGTGAGCCAAGAATTAAGGTGATTCCAATTAAGAGGTTTATACTCTCTAATGTCAATGGCTAACAAAGGTACATTTTAATTTATTATTTTTGAGATGTGTTAATTCAAGATCTTTTGTTATACTCCCTCCGTCTCTTTTTTAGTGTGTTGCTTCGTAAATCTAACTTATTAAAGAAACATCATCAATATACCTTTCACATCAACTTTTTTACTTTTCACATCAACTTTTACCTCCACTTTTCAAAATTATCCTCCACTTTCACCCATTAACTCTGCCTACTAACTTTTCAAAAGGGCAAAATGATAATTATACAAACTTTTATCCATTAACTTTTCAAAACACACACTTATTAAGGGACAGCCCAAAATGAAAATGTGGACACTAAAAAAGGGACGGAGGGAGTATCTGTTTTCCGCATAATAGAATAAATACAGATATATAATTTATGGGTGTTAGTCCTTGTATTTATTGGTATTTTTTCACCAGCAAAGACATGACTTTTGCAAAAATGTTTTTCCCAATTATGTTACGACCACTGAACAAACTTGGTTGACAAACATAGAACAATCGAATTATATGACGTTGTAAGTCAATATACATAGCAACCAATAGACTTGCTCTAACATGCAACGATCGATGAATTCAAAAAAGAAGAAAGAAAACAAGAAACAAGATTTTCTATTTATTGACAAACAACCAAGAATTACAACACCACTTCCCAGCATTTTAATCGAGCATTGCTGCTCAATTGCTGCCACATATACCTCGTACCTCTTGCAGACATACATTGAAAAATTTCAAACACTTGACGAAACAGAAAACAGAAAACAGAAACAAAGACAATTGCACAAATTTTAAGGAAGGAAAGACAATATTATTTTGGTGTTACATGGATTGATCGTCTTGTTTATTCATCATGCCATAGAGTCCAAGGCCATGATGGTGCTGAGATTCATGGGGTGCATGTACTGGGGGGTGCCTGCCAAAATCTGTCGCGCGATGATCCTGTTAGCCTTCTCAGATGGATGGAAAGGGTCCCAGAATGCGTACAAGTTTCGGTTGGGGCACAGGTTAGACACGGTCGTGCAAAGGCCGATACCATTGTACGGCCCCTGCCCACAGCATGCTATTTTTGATGTAGTAAATCCAAAAGCTTGAGGGTTACTGATGAAATCCATGTGCATTAGCTGAGTATTCACAGCTATGAAGATGGTGCTGCCAATTTTGCTGTTGAGGTTGTTGATAATCTGAACTAGTTGAGGGTTGAACAAAGCTGCTGCGCGTTGGAGTTCAGGTATGCACTCCCCGTTTCTGCTGCCGCGCATCCCCAATTCTGCCGGAACGCAACCCAATGGTCCGGTACCCGTCACCATCACCCTCCGTGCCCCTAGATCATAAAGTTTCTGCATCCACCACGTATCCATTTATATATGTATATATACCAGCGAGCAGCAAACTCATGCTATGTAAAGACTAATTAATTCAAATATGTTACTATCATTATGAACAACTGTACTTTTTGTTTGGTTGGAATATACTGCATATTTGGACAGATTTGTGAGATTTGAAATTAGAAAGAGATCAAGTGGTCTGATGGGATTATGAGCCAATTAAAAGTTCTCATTTCTACTTTATAATATTAATGATTGAAAGACACATGGAACTATTAAGGCTATCCTTACTATAGACTTTTTTGCTTAATACTTCCAATATATGTTACATAGATATAATTATAGATGTATACATCTACGTATTTAATATAAAGAGGTCCTGAATAATAAAGCATTAATAATTACGAGAGCCCTATTCCTCCGGTATTACTTTTAGGGAGCGGGATGTATGATGTGATGGGTGTACAACACACCTTATGTGCATGGCTATGGGTCAACCACCGGTTTCGTTGTTTTATCCAAACTGTTCAATTTGTTTGTCTTATCGAGTATACATATTTCATGTAAAAATTCAAGTTGATCGAACATCGGTAACTACATTTTCATAATGCATTTTCCTTGAAAACGAAGCAGTTAAAGAAATTGTTGTAGGTGATTTTTTTTTTTTTTTACAAAACTGTTAGCTAAATGGTCACCGATCAAAAAGTTACCGATGGCCGATCAACCTTAATTTTTACGTGAGATCCATAGTTGACGAGACGAACAAAATGAACAATTCGGATGAAACAATGAGATTTGGGTGGAGTCCCACAGCCGTGCACAGCACCCTGCACATCACACATCCAAGACCCCTTTTGTATGTATGGTAACGGATGGATTTTATTTTTGGATTACTCATTGACGTGACATTTATTGTTTTTTTTTTCTCAGGAAAGACGAGAACATCATTAATATTTGAGACTGATCTAAAATGTAGTTCATAAAATATTTTGCAGACACATAAAAATGAGAGAGAGAGAGAACCTCTCGTCATAATAACACGAGTACAATTTCTTTTTAATTAAAAGAAACATTATAAGTTTTATAGATATAATATCTAGTACAATAATTAATTAGTTTCTTAAGCCCACATGGCCACATGTGGTGTGTAAAGTTACAACTGTAGCATACCTTCCCTTCCACCTACCTTTGCGTGACTTAATTATTTCCACTTACTTTCGTGTGACTCGCATGTCTTACTATTAAAATTATTAAAATTGCATGCACCCGCTCCTAACAACGAGGTTTTTTGGCTCGATTCATTTATGGCTCTAATTTGACATGCATTGACACCTTTTTGCATTTGACATTGGATAATCTTTGTACGTTCAACATGTTCACATGTTACTTATTGAAAAAACACGTTTACATGTGAGACGTTTACATGTGAGACGCTGGCTTAGGGTAGATTTTGTGAATACTAATTAATTTCTTTTAAATGGGAAATAGTGTTAAATTTTGGCGACACAAATCAAAATGATAATGCAAAAAATCTCGTATTGTACATAAAACAAGAACCCGTTATCAGAAATATAAGCCTTTTTTAGGTTTCACGATATCCAAAAATCTAAAGTTGCCTTATTTTTTAATGGGAGCTTATTGTTACATTGTTTTTTTTTATTATTATTTAAGATCTTCACTAGGCCTATAAATTACTATGAACATATGGAAATGTTCTAAGTAATAAGTATACGGTGTAGATTTTATTTATGTACGATATGATTCACAGCTTTAATGCAGATATCCATTCATTTTTTAAAATGGGAAAATTTTACGGGTAATTTTCTTGATCACCTGGATTGTAGAATTGAATTCAAAAGAGGAAAAAAAAAATTACGAGAAAATAACATAACAGGCTCCCGCTAGTGCACAATATGAGAAATGGGTTAAGCGTATGCTCATTCTTATTCCTGCAAGTCGAGAAGCAGATTTGAAAAACGAAATGTAGGATCGATATATATACCTGTAAAATTTTCTGGTACTCGGAGATGAGATATCGAACGTAATCGGGGAGGTTGTATTGGCGAGACCTAGCAGAGTAGGGGACCAAGAAGTAGTTGTTGACAAAGTCATTGCCTCCCAGTGTAATTAGAACAAGAGCTTGGTTTACCAGCCTCTTTGTCTGCCCACTTCCTATCAGCCCAGTTACCCTTTGCTGGTATTGTTGGAAGTATTGCAGCTGTTGGGTTATTCTTATTATGTTTGCCTGCACACATTAATGCAAATTAATTTAAAAAAATAAAATTTGTTGTCTCCACATTTTACTTCCAATAATGGACTGTTGTCTATTTTGCTTTTTTAATATTAGCCCCCTTGATTCTTATGATTTTTCACTTTGGTCCCCATATTGTCAATCTCAACTATATAGTCTCTTACAAAATGGTTTTGCAGTTTTGAAAAAAAAAAATAACGAAGTACTTTCGTGCATGATTTCTTAAAAAAAAAAAATTACACCAATTAAAGAAGTACAAAAAGATCCAAAAATTATGCACGGAAGTGTTTTATTTTTCTATCAGACAAATGGGAAGAGACTTAAGTAATTAACTATATCTCATTATGACAATGAGGGAGTGTTTTTTTCATGTCCATTTATACCCACTTCACCTTTCCGTTTTTGTTCAAGACAGAAAGAATTTAGAAACAATTTGCAAGTATTTTCTTAAACTAGAATTCATGTAAAAACTCTAAAATACCCTCAAAAGTTGGTCAAAAGTTTGAATAGACAACCTGAAGTTGCGGGAATCAAATTTACAGCTTAATTTTTGTTTCTTGTAAAATCAGAAGGGGAAAAAAAATATCAATAGCCGTATAAATACATGCAATGATATAAAAATAAAAATAAAAACAATAAGATTAACAAGAACGTATGTTAGTTGGCCCCACAATAGCTCCGCCTTTGTATATATTAATTAATCATATTTTGATTTGTATGAAACTTACAAACTGGATTCCGGTGTCGTTAAGGATACCGATTCCGGCAGAAGCAAAGTTGGCACCGACGAGTAGTCTTTGCCCATTAAGCTCCGGGCTAAGGTATGGCAATGTGGATTCTGCGCCAATACTCTGACCTGATAATTAACATGCAGAATCCATGGACGTGATCAGTCACAACACAAGAAATAAAAACACTTTCCTTTATGTAAAATTAATTTGCATGTCTATTATGTACTTATATGTGCATCTGCATGGATGTGGACTATCGAAGACAACGACCAAAAAAATATACGTTTCTTTTTTAGCGTAACCCTTGATTTATATTCATTGTTCGTAAATGTTTTGGGGTCGAAGTTATTAAATTTCCTGATTTCTTTTAGATCAGAAACTAGACAAGTAAAAGAAAAAACACAACGGAATTTGAAAAAACGAAATGATTTTTAAAAACTCTTTAGTTTTATTATTTCTGTCTCTAATTAGTAAACTCTTTTGAAGTTTTTATTGTAATTTTGTACTTTTTAAAATATAGAATAGAAGTAGTCATTATGACCAGACCGGGGGAGAAAAATACTCTTGGTGTACGTATGCTGACACGGACACTCTTAACCGTCTCGAATCAAAGAAGGAAAAAAAAAAGTGGCTATTTGTTCCCAAAAACGTCGATGTCACATGAAGAAAACGCGTTTTCTAGGTGAGGGTGTTGTAGATCTACTCTCTCTGTCTGTCTGTCTTTGTCTTTCGGGGAAAAAAAAATCGTATTCATTTGCGACAAAAACATGCAACCCTTGAAAAATATATATTTTATAAAAGCTACCCAAAATGGCAACAAAATAAAGGCAAGTTTGGTCTTGTAGCTACCAGTGCACGTTCACCTATGTACATAAAAATAATTTGTCCAACATAATGCATATTCTCAAAATATAAAAGGACAGAAGGAGTAGAACTCAACTGATAAGATCAGGGATGTTAAAGCCATTAGAGAAGCGGCCGGTGGGGCGGTGAGTGGGATAGTCAATCCCATAAGGGGGCGAGTCAGCACGGGCTGTGGTGGCCAGGTAGTTGTTGTTGCCATTGTCCACCAAAGAGTCTCCAAACACAAAGAATGCCCGTGGTGCTGCCTCAGCTCGAGGGACGTAGTGTACCAACCCCAATGCGAGCCCTAGAACAATAATCCACATAAAATTCGGGCCCGATGAGGTATAAGCCATAGGTGAAAAAAAGACCTTAACTTCAACAATTGCCAAATCTTAAGGTCCTTTTTCTAGCAAGCAAGAAAAATGTAGGACTTAGATCTTGGGTGTGGGACTGGTGTGCTTGGAAAATTAGGGGGTGATGGGTTTTTATATTTGTACACACACGAGGCCTGATTGATGTCCGATTATAACACTTTAGGGAGAAAGAATATATGGACCACTCACAAAATACAGCAAGCTTTGGTAGTACAAGCAGTTCCACAATATTCAATTTGGACAGTTGTTTGGCAGTGTTCAATTATTATAATCCCTGGTCCATGTACTACCTTATAGCCAGGGTGCCCCAAACCTAGCTTTTGTATTTTTTATTTTTGCATAAACCCTAATTCAATTTCAAAAGGTTAAGTCGTATATTCAAGTGGTCTTGTATTTTTTACCATTATACTTTTCCTTGCAAAAAAGTTAAACACAGAAAGATAATGCAAAATAAACTTCCAAACAATATTAATCACTATGTTGTATGAAATACATAATAATAAGAAACTACAATGATCAATGTTAAAATAAGAAGTATTACTCCTCCTATCCCCCAAAAAATGTCCACATGTAAAACTAAGAGTTAAAAAATTAGTACATTTTTGTCCAAGAAATCAATTTTCATAAATTGAAGTAACTCATTGATATATATTTTGTGACTTGCGCAAAAATGATTTAATTTTATAGAGGAAAAGACATTCTTGTAAATTTCCATTTTTAATATGAGAGAATCTTTATGAGACGGAGGTGGTAGTATATAGGAATGATACGATTATGTTTAAGTCCATCCATTCACTTTTAAAATTCATCAAGAACATTAATCATACCAAAAAATCAAGTTGATCGGATTACTGGTTGATATATAAGGTCACGAAAACCATTTATCTGGATGTGTGTGCGGTTTTGCAAAACGTCTTTTTATTATTAAACAATTATTGCGTTATGAAGTTATGTGATCCAATATCTGATCAATGTGCTTTTTGGTGTAGTTATTATTCCCGTCGAGCTTTAAAAAGTGAACGGTTTGGAGATGTATTCATTCATTTTGGAAAAAACATCGGATCAAGCCTTCCCGGTATTTTTTTTTTTGGCTTATTTCTCGCGGAAACCCTTAAAAACACGTTTTAAACACATTGAGTGATTCGGATCATGAAAATTTGATCGGAAAAGTAGGGTGTGGATGGAAGGTCCGCATTTTAGGGTGCAGATATATATATACACACAACAAATATCCAATAAGGGCTCTCTTAAACTCTACGGTGAGGGATTTTTGTTCGGGATCGAATTTCGATGATCTGAACCGTTAGATGTGTTTAATAGGGAAAAGAAGAGAGATGCCACTCCTTCGCCTATTCTTGGCTCAATTCATTGGCTAGGAAAAAAAGACTTCCAGGAACAGATCCAGTGAAGACGTGGTGGGGCCTGTAACTTATAGAGGATTAGAGTTCGTGGCTACAAACCACCGTGTTGGGGGTTGGAATCCCTCCTCGCCCAAAAGGGAAGGACCTTTTCCCTCGGGATGTAAGAACCCTAGGCACACTTTAACCATAAGAAAAAAAAAAAAAGAAACAAGAAAAAAAGCCAGCCTTGGATCCTGGCCTCAAAGCATGAAGCCTAGCATAATGTCTTTTAGGCTTTCTCATGTTAATCATGGAGTAAATAAGAGGGAGTGGGGATAAAGGTGCCATGTGATAAACTTCAATGAGCCATCAGTGTCAACCAATGCCAACTACTTGCAGTTTTGAAATTAGTTGAAATAGGATGCAGTAATTAATAAAAAGTGGTGAACAACCACAAAACAAGAAACCTAAAGTCATTTTCTTAAGTACAAGAAGTGACCTTGTTCCTTTATGCCTCCCTTTAGTTGTGGAAAAGTATTCTCGAGAAAAGCAAAAGGACGGTGAATTAAAGGAAAATAAAATTTGTTTTCCCATAACACATCACATTTTTGTCAGAGATTATTATAAGTCGAAGGGTTAAAGTTTGTTTTTTTTATTTGAACTAATGATTATTTGGATCCCAACGCTCTACAAAACCAAGAATTCAAAGTACAGTGGGGCCTAGGGGCATGTAATGGTTGTAACCTTAGAGAAAAATTAACATTTATGCACAATATATATAAGACGGACTTAAACATATATATTATCGCGAGTAAATCAAAATATAGTCCTAAAACCAGCCTCCATTGAGTTTTTTTTTTTATCGCTCCAATAAAGTTTCCATCCATGACATCATCATGGTTTAAGTTCTCATCCCTAAATTATTCGAATGTCCAATTTTACCCTTCTTACTTAATTTGTACATATTAATTTATGTATATATAGATGCATGTAAATATATAGATCGGGGAGAAAATTAGAAGACGTACGTGTGTGATTTTAGGAATTTGGTTGTTTCTTAATTCAAAATTTTAACAAAAATGTGCAGTGTGTCACTTGATTTAAAGGGAATGAAGTGCAACTAGCACAAAAGTTCAAGGGACAATAAGAGCAGGTAAGGGAAAGAAGAACAGGTAATAAAGGGAATATGGTTTGAATTTGTGAATAGAAAGCCCGTGAATGGTTTGATGGGATATGGAATGATAAGAGTATGGAGATGGTGCTGATCCCAGAGAGGTTTCTCCCATGCATGTGTAACCACCACTATGCTTGGATAGTCGACTTGTAAAGGCAAAACACCCATAAAATATGAGGTAATATATTTAGGGGATGTTTTGTAACTTCAATTTTCAGCTTTCATTTTTAATTTTTTTTAGTTTTTTGGCTTTTTGAATTATGGTCAGCGTGTATTTTGAATCTGATTAGAGTATTTGGAAAAAATGTGCAGAATGCATTTTGCAACAGGAGTAGTGTTTGGGAGATATGTTCAACATACATTTTGTAGTTCTTTTTGCTAATAACAATGGGAAAAGTTGAAAACGAGAAATCAAAATCAAAGCTCCTCCCATTGACTTCTCATCTCTAATGTCAAATTTGGAGGATGAGTTTTGGCTTAATGTGTTTTGGATTTTAACAGCCAAACACCTAAAACTCAAAAATAAAAATATGAAAATGCGAAAATGAGTCGACCAAATAGGCCCTTAAGTTTGTTTCCCTTTAATCCAATTTTGCCTCATAGAACCAAGATCTAAACACAGCAGAATGGACCCCAAGCAACGGAGAGGAAAATTATGAGCATTCGGACATAAAACCAATTGCGTGTGCCCGAGCCACACATAAATTGCAACTTTCCGTAGAGGGGTTGGATGTCAATTTCACTAGGAAAAGGTAACCCCAATGGGTTGGCCCGATCGTCTTGGCTTGGGACTTAGAGTTTGTTTGTAATTGAAGTTCTAAGTTCGATTCTCTTTATCAGTAACTCTTGGAGCCACCTCATGTCATATGTAAGCGTGAAAAATACGGTTAGAATGACAGTATGAATTGGTTCGAAGTGCGCACAAACTAGCTCCGGACCCATTGCATTAACAAAAAGTATTAAGAAAAGTTAGATACAGAAGTGGAAATGAAATTTAAAGAGATGTGTGCATGAAATAATTACGCCAGCTACTCCTCAATAACACTCCTCTTAAAAACAACTAAAGTTTGCAGCAAAAGCTGTTCAACCAACTGCTGTACTCACCTAGGTACAACTAATTTTTGTCATCGCCTAAAACTCTAACTCAACTGTTTTTTCATGCAATTGAAGTTCCCTAAGTTTCTACCAACTATTTGGGGACCATATATGATTCATTTTCACCCTTGACTTCCATTTATAGCTGAAAATTACTAGTTATAGGAGGATGCTACGGCGTGCTACTGAAAAGGGGCGTACAGTATGCCCCATAACTTATGCTTTTTGTGCTTGTTTCGTATGATTTTAGTCAAATACAAACTGTTATGAATTTTTTAAAATTCATAAATTATGCTTTTTTGGTTCTTGTTACAACCTGTTAAGAATTTTTTTTAAAATTCACTATTCATATTATGCACTAGTTGCGGTAATCTACCAAAAAAAGGTGATAATTACAAAAAATCAAACATTATAAATACTAAAAACATACTATGTAATGGGGCGCACCGTACGACCCTTTTCAAGTGGGCGTACCATGGATTTTCCCTTATCCTATATCATGTGTTTAGATAGCTAGTCAGGGTACGTTGGCATGACCAAGTGTACGAACTCATTTTCCATTGGAATCATTTTCTTTTTATAATCGAATATCCTGATCAGTTTGCGCACAGGTCGATTAATTCCGAGACCTTAAAGTTAACGATTGGGCAAACCCTCAAGTGGCCCTAAACTTTGGAATATTTGGCCACCGTGGGATTCGAATATGCAACCCCAAACACATAATACTTTTTCATGCCCACTAGGCCGAACCCCTTGGGTTCACTTCCACTAGAATTATTAAGAGATCCTTGTCATTTGAGAGAATTGAATGATTTAGGTAGGGGAAAGAAGCTTAGCACACCCTTGTTTGGTTGGAAATATAATCAGGCAAACAATGCGATTTTGTCATGCTTTGTTTTGGCAAAAAAATCTAAATGGTTTTATTTTTTTGTCTGTGGGGTTTGCTTCTCCGGTTGACCCTCCTGAACCTTTTGGAATGAGTGAAAAGAATGAAGGGGATGAGACACTTCATCTGAACCCTAGCAAGCTCGCCTGAGAAGAAGACCTGCACAAGTAACACCCGTGTTAGTGCCTAGCCCGGATGGTGGTGGTCTGGGAAGACACTCCGACGGTTAAGTAAGTCACCGGCGGTGGGAAATACGGCTGATATTGGGTAAAGTGTGAATGTTTAGAGAGAGAGAGAGAGAGAGGAATCCTGGATTAGGTGGGCAAGTTCCCCTTTTATAGTCAAAGGGAAACTTGCTCACTAAATCCCCTGTGACCCCCACGCGCCTTCCATACATGACCCAGCACATGGGCGAGTAATGAGTGTTTTACCGCTTCGACTGATGTCGGGCCACTAGCGTGCCTGATAAGTCAACAATTATGGGATACCACTCGGTTTGTCACGTGGTCGATCAGATGCCTCGAGCACGTTGTCCAAACACCGTCTGACACCACTTCAATCCCATCTGTCACCTGTCACGTCATCAAGACCCTCGGTAGGAAACCTAACCCCTAGGGCCTTCGGCATGGTGTCTTTCTGTGTCAAACGGCGCTTCCTCCCAATCGACGGGGGAGATGGCCTAGGCCTCACTGGTTGGCCAGCTCCAACACTCTGCCAATCTCAACGGTAATGGTGAGGAGGCCTTCGGCGTAACAATCCGCCCTTCGGTGAGACGACCGAAACCAACGGTCCCAGCCGTTCGGCAAAGTGGGTTGCCACGAAGCGGGCTCCTAACAGGAGATCCGTCGGCTGAAGGGACAGCTGGTGGGAATCAAGTCTGTCGGTAGGCCGTTATCAGATGTCTTCCCCAAGTGCCTCTGTCCTCTCGATGATCGGGGGACAAGCGTTTGGGACCCCCTCGGTGAGCCGGGGGGATCATATCCTCAATGGACCCTTTTGGGGACCCTTTGGACCTCGGCTGCTACATTGTCTTTATTCAACAACAAAAAAAATTGCATTTGTTAGTTTTGCATCGATTTTTTTTTTTGTAGATTATTTGTTCGTCTGAGCAATATAAAACGTAAAAAATTATTAACCAAACTAAAATTTTTGTGAATCACCAAATTGGATTGTATTTGTCGTTGGTGAACGTTCTTAAATTTTGATAATCCAAAATTAAAATTTTAGATTCCTCTGGTCGAGATGAACCAATCCAAAAAAAAAAATCAATGCAAAACTAACAATTGCAAAAAAAAAAAAAATTGAGTAAAGACAAAAAGATTGTCCAATCAATTTGGATTATTTTTGCCAAAACACCCCTAAATTGTAATAATAGTATTATTACTTATTAATTGCCTCGCGTGTATTATATGGTCATATCTTTAAATTGCCAGAAGAAACAAGATTACCCTTTCCGGTCCTGGGTATACATTACATATGGTTTTGCCGTTTTGAACTTTGGGTGAGTTTGTGGTTTTACTACTTTTAGACGTCAGTAGTTGGGCTTATTGTGGTTGTGTACTTGTTTTTCGGTTAATATAATTCAGACACTTGTATTCTCCTATCGCTTATAATAAATAAAATAAAACAAAGTCAGTTGAGCCCATGAACAATTTTGTTGTAAGATTCAAAGTTTTAGAGGATTGGCCTCTAGAGAAAGGTCAAACGGTGCAACCTTAATCGTTAGTGCATATTTAGTACATTCTCCAATCCGAGTAGTTAATAATGCACATGTTGTTTACAGACAAAATATCAATGATTATGCAATAAAATTTTAAAACTTTTAAAAAATAGTTACTAGTGCGATTTTTAATCAACAGTTATTAGTGTCGCAGAAATTCTTGTCAAAATAATTCGACATCCTAACAATTATTACAAGTAGAAAAAATGAACCAAATTTTAATTTTAGAGAAGCCAAGTTTGGAGAGCTTTTGGAATCAAATTTAAACATCCGAAAGTTATAATCTCATTGTATCTAGATTGTTCAATTCGATTGGTTATACTATATAGTTCAAATGTTCATCATCTGGACATGTGTTTAAGAGGCTTGGGCTGACAGAAGTCGAACCTCACGGCACTTTACGGTTTCAACTCAAGTAAATACGCCTCGGGAAGGTCACACCCCTTGTCAAGACTAGGAGTGTAACCAAAGACTCAGGGGATGTTCCACTAACGAAAAACTGTTTTTTTCCAAAAATCGAGACAGGTGATTCTCTCACAACACATCACATAAAAAACCGTGAAAACTAGTTTTTTCCAAAAACCACCTTAGTGGAACACCCCCTGAAATCCTTATCCTCGAGATTTCTCCGATCCACAATATGCTACAAATGGGGAGAGACATGGCCGTCCCGATTGTAGAAGCTGGTTTCGTGCCTCTACTAATGATGGGATTTGCTCCCAGAGTTCCAGTACTTTGTGAGTAGTGATCATCATTTGGCTAACCCTGCTTTCCTTGAAAAAAAAATGCACCGTTAGCGCAATTCTCCGGCCGGTGGGATTCGACTCCTTACACGGTCAAGTTAATTTCCTCTCAACCCCAAGGGGTAAATGAGTTGGTAAAGACTCCTCCCAAGGAAGAGGAGATCTTAGGTTCAACTCTTCTTAACTTCTTGGGGCCACCTGCACAAGATCTCATGGTTCTCATGGGGTATTGGCTTTGCCCGGTCTACGTGTGTAGCGGGGCGTACATGGACCCTGGGAAAAATCACGGAAAAGAAGTTAATCGAGGTGCGCGTAAGCTGGCCCAGACCACCCAGACCCAGTTATAAAAAAAAAAAAAGTTAATTTCCTCTCGAAGGAAAAATCACGGAAAAAAGAACTTTAGTGCAGAAAAGAAAAGGAAATCAATTCTTCCGCTTATAGGAGTTGTTTGGTATTTGCACCTTTCTTCATGTTTTCTCTGGTGCTGCTGATATGTGAATCTTATATAGTATTGCAGGATGGGTTTTCACGAGAAGGGTTGTGAGCTCGACACGTGGCAGTAATGAAGACCTATGGATGCAACAGGTGGCGGTAATTGATTGGCCAACAGGGTTATGGAGTTATTATTATTCTTGAATATCTAAAAGAATCCAGTAAGTTAACCAAATCCTCTATTTACGGAATAATTTTTTAATGACGGAAACATATAGAGTTTCTATTGATTAAGTCGAAAATTGTGGTGATGAAGGAAACCTTACACTAATATTTATGGTAATGATGAGTAAATTATTGCATAACTAAAATTAATGAATAAAGAATGCAAGCCAAAAAAAGAAGAAGAAGAAATTAAGAATGCATACTTCATTTCCTTTGACGTAATTTGGCAAATCTTTTTGAATTTCAAATTTATAAATCTTTTCTCATCCTATCTTCAAGGTCTCTACATTTACCTATTTCTATAGATAGTTATCCAGTTAGAATTAGAAATTCATAATCATTCAAATTTATCTGTTAAAATTAATTAGCACTACCCATTTAAATTGCGCTACATCTCACGCTATAGAGATAGAAGTACTTGAATAGTTCTTCAGCAAGTAAATGTGAGATTCCAAGGGTCTTTTTTAATTTCTTATTTTTTCCGCTGCTTCAATCGTTTGGATTTGGCTTAGTTCAAGAAAGATCTAACTTTTTTTCACCATGTTAGGTTAATGTGCAGGCAGATGGATGGCTTTCAAATATTTGCCCCATGACAAATTATAATGAGCATGAGAACAATTCGTAGTTCCATCAACCTTTTTTATATGATTAATTAGCTTCTTTTTTTGTGTGAGAACAAAAACTCATTAATATTGACTGATATCGTTTTGTGTTTCAAATTCTAAGTGAATTCTTTCCTAACGTTCTCTCTATCCCATTTGTAGGTTCATTTTTTGAGGATTGTCTTTTGGTACAAAAGGAACCAACTGGTTGGTAAACAAAGATTTTATCTTTCATAGACCCAACCGAAAAAGACAAAACAATAAACGTCAAAGGGCTCGATCAAACGAAATGGTAGCTAAAGAAGCACATTGTGTAAGATCAAGCATCCTATGCAATGAGAAGTTGGTCCGTGAAAACAACACCAACCACTCGATGGGTACGTAATTGTCACCTTCTTGACTTTCTGCATAAATTTCTTATTTTCTCTTAATGCAATTTTTAGTACC
The DNA here is from genome assembly GCA_020921065.1 of Vaccinium darrowii. Lineage (NCBI taxonomy): Eukaryota > Viridiplantae > Streptophyta > Magnoliopsida > Ericales > Ericaceae > Vaccinium > Vaccinium darrowii. The sequence goes on along the minus strand of CM037159.1, from coordinate 13,853,085 downwards.
TAACCACTTAATAGGAATTTTCTTATTTGATTTTATGCAGTTTTATAATAGCCAAGTAAAACAAAAAAAAAAATGTTCTAGAGATTCATTGGTTCTAATTGATATATAGCAAACTATTTTAGAATATTTTAAAAACTTGGCAGGGGTAAAAAATCTTTGTTTACTAACCAGTTGGTTCCTTTTGTACCAAAATACAATCCTTCAAAAATGAACCTACAAATGAGACAGAGATAACGTTAGAAAAGAATTTACTTGGAATTCGAAACGCAAAACGATATCAGTCGATACTAATGAGTTTCCGTACTCATACAAAAGAAGCTAATTTACTCATACAAAAAGGTTTTAGGAACTACAAATTGTTCTCATGCTCATTATAATTTTCCATGGAGCAAATATTTCCAATCACATTTTATATTGAGCCTGTATTTTAGAGCATCTAACTATTCTATTTTTTTCCCCCTTTTCTTCTGGGACATTCTTGAGTTCCTTGCCACATGTGTTTATTTTCACCTTTGTTCACCTTTTATCCTCTCTTTTTCAACCGTAGAAGGTAAAATGAAAAAATAGTCCATCACTGTTTTGCATGATGTATAGTTGTGTATCTTATATATAAGATTCATGATTGTGTCATCATATAATAAATTTGAGAAGATTTTCCATCAATAAAAATATGTTGATAAACATGAAAACAAAAAGGAAAATAATACAAGAGAAATGCAAAAATATTTAAGAATTTACTGTTGAAATAGCACAAAAGAAGTAAGACACATATGGATGGTGAATTGGGGAGTGATTTTAAGAGCCTAAAATAGGCCAATCAATATGAAATAATGCAAATATTATGGGAGGAAAATCAAAAGGTAAAAAGAATCCAAACTATAACAAAAGCTTTCAGTCTCATATGGATCCACGTGGGTTTGTAAGTTTTCATTTCCTCAATTTTAATTTCTTTAAGAAGTGATTTTTTCACTACCTTGACTATCATTACTTAGCAAAGGTTAATAACTTCAGGAAATTTTTACAAATTTATCAATGATTACAAAGTGAAGAGTTAAGCACAACTCCCCGTCGCTTAGTAAAGAATAAATCTATAACCAATTTTAGTTTTCTCTTGATTTTCAAAAGTTTTCGTGCATAGCTTGAGTTTTAAACTAATTGTGTACCTGAATTCGTTCCGTGCATAGCACGGGTGTAGGCTACATATGGCAAAGAGACAATCTCACAAAAAATAAATAAATAAATAAACAAGCGATCGAAAGAACAAGACAAACGATATATGTGTTCCAACTTAAAGAACAAAACAAACTAATTGCTTAATCGTACTTCACGAGTTGCTTGGGGTTTCATTCCTTTAAATAGAATGTTAATTCGTGATACACCGAGAGGAAAAAAAACACACCCCAATGGGTTTTTTTTTTTATAGTTACATTGTGCCCGTTCGATAAATGAGACTGAGAAAATTATTAATGTGATTTTTTATCAATTTGCATTGTGCCTATTTGATACACGACTGCCGAAAAAAATACCAATATCATTTCTTATCCTTTCCATTTCAGTGAACCAAACGCTTTCTCACGTTAAAACTCATTTTTCACAAACTCTTGTGATGTCTGCAAACACCACAAACTGCATTTCTCCCAACGCCTGTGGCATTTTGAATACTGAAAACCAAGAACTACCCCAAACTAATTTACGAGCACTGTACAAAATATTTGCCCCAAAACGCATTTCCTTCCAAGAATGTCCACGAATATGACGTCTCCTGAGTTAAGGTATGATTAGATTTCCCACCATCTCATCCAATGACGGCCAAAATGGAGATGGCAAAACGGACATAGAATACGCAGGGTACAGAGCAGTTACACATACACCTTAAACAACCTAGGGGTCAAAACACTTTTTCGAGTCACTGCACAACTGGATAGAATACAGACAACAAAAAGGTTCTTCCAGCGAAAGGCGTCCTCAAAGTTGATACAAAACAAGGATGCTTTCATTCCGATTTCATCCACTTGACTTTCTTCTCTTCTTCCTAGGTTTCTTTTCTTTTTCTTCATTCTGCTTGGGGACCTCCTCGGTTGTTGGCGACCTGTGGATCAGAATAACTAGTTGGACTCCAATTACACCATAAAGATAAGACCATACCCTGGATTGGATCCACAGCTTTGAAATGACACCCAACAAAGGAAATAAAACACACAAGATGCATCATTCTCTTTCATTACAAAATCAATAAGAAGCCTCTTTCATTCTCTTAATGCTCTACCACTTAACATCATCAAATTTAGACGGTCAGCCAACAGTTGTAACTGTGGGTAAAATAGATATTCAGCCAGAAGCTCGAAAGGGAACCACTTGGCTTAAATTCCCACAATTATTGTGAGAGACTGACATGGGAATGACACAGCTTACATTGATTTGGCAAATTTAGAGATATGCTTTGATTACAAAAGCATGACTACATATAATTTCCTCGTGTAAAAAACACATTTACCATGATCTACTTTCCTATAACATCAAATCTCAGTCCCTGTGAACAGACCCCTTCTCAACTACTTTGATAATCAGGGGCTCATTATCTCAGTCCAACATAGGCAGATCAGATTTCTTTCTGATATAGGCCCTGGAGACTGAAGAAAAAGTAAATTTAAGGATGCAGCAAAATGAAAAATCACATAATCTGAACAAGATGTTTGCAAAAGGAACCGTGCATTGTCAAATAAATAATTGTAGAAGAGTCATATTATTCGAGTAATATATTGCTGATAAGTATAAAATGGTCTACTCTTTAGGGGTTTTTATAATGATATTACAAGCTTCTTGATAGGTTGTAAGGAGTAGTAATTAAATGCCTCTAGGACATCGCCACTTGCTATTCCAGGCCCTTCACCACCACACATTAATGTGGACCGCATGGTGCCTCACGCCCTACCACCATATATTGATGTAGGATCATAGTTTGTATTGGGAGTTGGGACCCACATCGATAAGCGGTGATAAAGTGGCCCCTAGGGGCACTAAATAATTTTCCAATTGCTAGGTGGGTATTTTTCTGGGTCAAGTTATTTATTTGATGTATAGCTATGATTATTTTTACTACTATCATAAAAAGCATTAAGAGTCTCAGGGATTAGTTTTTAATTTTTTCGAAGTTGTAGTTTGAGCTGGTTTAGACAGTCTGCAAGTCAATACAAGCAATGCAAGGCTTCTAATTGAATAGTGGATACTTCTAAGAATCGGTAGAGCTTTTGAGAACTGTTTTATATGACCAAATCAGACCCTGTGCGATACTGAAGGCACTAGGCTTGATTCCTCAACCTTCTCTGCTATTTTCACTTTTTCTACATGAAACCACCCTAATCACCTTTCACATATACACTTCACAACCACCAAAAAAAACCAGTTTTGGTCTTGTTACTCCTATTTAGTCATGCCCTAATGCTTATCCTTCCCATAGTTATGAAAACCCTAAGATCTAACAAACAACCTTGTCAATTTGATATAAGACCTTAGGTACAGGTTTGATTATGATAGTTAGGGCTCGATTTAGGGCTAAACGAGTCTGGAAACGGGTAGATTTAGGGTTTTCCGGCGAGTTTTCCAGGCACAGTTTTAGGGTTCTGGCTGGGTTTTCCGGCGGGATAAGTTTCCGGCGAGATTTTCAGGCGAGACAGATGGTCAGGATCCAAGGTCAGTGCTCTGATACCAAATGATGCAAACCGGAATATACCATAGATATTCTAGAGAGAGAAACTCCCAAAGTGGGATACAAAGAGTTAAAACTCTTGATAATTATATTCTTAAATTGATAAAAAGCTACCAAATGAAAGACTCACACCCCTATTTATAGACTCAAGACCCTACTAACTCTAAAGACACTAGAAATGACAATAGTACCCTTAAATTGTACTACATCAGTTTTCACATTGACGTTCTCATGGAGTTGGAAAGCCTACGTCCCACATGTTATTTCCCATAAGATTGAGGGGGTGTTCCACTAAACCAGTTTTTTGAAAAAACTGATTTTTCACGATTTTTTATGTGATGTGTTGTGAGAGAATGACCTGTCTCGGATGTTTGGAAAAAACAATTTTTTGTTAGTGGAACACCCCTTGAAGTTCCAAATCTATCAATACCCTATAGCAATGTAGTTAGCCCCTCAAAAGCATTCAAATCCTAAATCCTAATTTCATAGAATTTTTAATTAATTTTTTTTTATCCTTCACAATTTCCACATAGGAGGGCAACGTGGGTTCTGTTCCAATGTGGCAGTTGGGCAACGTCAGTGAGAGGAGATCGTGGGCGAGAAATCAAAATGTGGCAGTTGGGCCGTTTGCCGTAAGAAGACAATGTCAACAAGGGTTGGATTTTTGGTTTTTTAATAAATGAAAGTCACTTTTTTTTTCTTTTTTTTTATACTGTTTTTGTTTGTTTTGTTTATATCAACGTCGGTGGGAGGAGAGCATGGGTGAGAAATCAGAATGTGGCAATTCGGCCGTTTGCTGTAAGAAGACAATGTCAACGAGAGTTGGATTTTTAAGGAAAATGTTGGATTTTTGGTTTTCTTAATAAATGGAAGTCCCTTTTTTTTTTACTTTTTTTGTTTGTTTTGTTTATATTTCATGTCTTTATCGGCTTATTTTCTTTCTTAAGTTGTCAGAATTTTTAATTTATATCTGCACACATACTAACTTTACTATACAAATCAGTGGTGTGCCCCGTTCGATGTACGAAGCAACGAATAAATTTCACGTAACTGCTTTTATCGACAATTGTTGTGCCCATTTGATTCACTGGCCTAGAAAAAAAACAATGTGATTCCTCTCTTCACCCCGTGCATTGAACGACTTCAAAGCTAGTTTTGACTAAAGCGATGATCTAAGGGTGTTTTTGATTGGCCAACTTGGATTGAAGATTTTTTCACTTCTATAATTTTGTTGGTGATCACAAATTGATTTGTAAGGATGAAACTTGTTACTTTGACAAAACAATGGTGGTATTGTTGAATAGCTTTCTTTTTCTCTTTATCCGGTATTGTTTAATATAGCTTGATATTTATTGTTGTGCCCATTTAAGCTTTTAGGATTACTGGCAAGGGTGCATCAAGCCAAACACAACATTTCTCAGGCTTCGCTTGAACTCTTTTTGCATTTGCTCAGGCTTGACTCAAGCTTGAGAATTTTTTTGGACTATACTACCATCAGACTACTCTACTCCCCGTTTTGAAGATGTAGAACTGAAACGTAAAAAAATAAAGTAATAAAAAACAAGGATTGAATGCCCTCCTCTCCTTTTGATGTATACAAATAGATTCAAACCCATTTATACAGAATAGCCAAGGGGCCCTCTAGGATCGATGATCATAGAAATATCTATAGATCATATATGTGGAGACATTTTGCGTCTTAATAACAAAAAATGCGGATATGGCCGAATTGTAAAATTTCTCTTTGCCAAGGAGAAGACACGGGTTTGACTCCCGTTACCCGCCCCAAAATAATTTATTTACTCTGATAAAGGATTTCGTTTGGTTGGCCGTGATAGTGCGGGGAGGCAGGATTTGTTCAAAATCTGCTCGCATTTGGACTTTTGTGATTGTGATAGGCTTGACTTGGCTCGACTCCTGAAATGAACAAGTTGATTGAGCTTTCAACAGAGAGTTAATCTTGTGAAGTTCTAGATGACAAAAGATGAAGAAAAGAAAAGTTGTACAACCGTACACTTGCACAATATGGAATGTCGAGCCTTTCATTGTGTCTATAACCATTTAACACTAGAAAGTAAATTCTGTCTTCCACGCTCAATTGCTTCACGGAAGATTTGATGAAGCCCTACATTTTCACAACTCCCCACAGGAAATTTTTCCCAATCAGACACGCAAGAGAGTAGAAAACTAATTATTAAAAGCCCTCCTTTCCTCTTGATTTGGAAAGTATATCCTAAACCACTTCGTCCTCATTACTGAAACTTCTCCATCCTCGGGAGGAAGAAAACGATCACTTAAAAGCCTCGTTGAACTATAGTACATAATAGAATGAGAAGTATACCATTGAATGATATTGACAGTGAAATGCGTAACTTAATAGAAAAATCTTTAAGATTTCACACTAGTCCTTAAAGGTTAGTTATACCTTGGATTTAATGAATGCGCGAGATAATGAACAGGTGTGTCACATTTTGTCCACCTCTCAACTAGTATTCGATACCCAATTGATTCGAAGATTAACTCCTCATTTGGTAGCTGGCATTCCAGCCTATAGATGATTGTCTTTGCTTTCTCACTCATGGAATCCACATTTCACAAACAAATGTGTATCAACATTTATAGGTTGGCGCAAACCCAATCAAAGGTAGATTTCATAACAGGAGATAAATCCCAAAATAGGATACAAAAAAGTCTAAGCTCTCAAATTTTATTACCAATATATCAAAAAACTACTTAACGAGGACTCTAAACACCTATTTATAGATCCACTAGCACTAGGACTAGAAATGACATTACTACCCTTAAATCTACTGCATCAAGACTCACCCTCCTAAAAAGAGAACAATTTGTCTTCAAGTTGGACTACATGACACAAGATACTAAATAAAGACAACGTAAAGTTTTTATTGTGTAGCTTCGAAGTAGACATGTTGCTGCATTCCTTGATCAACGCGTCACCCCAAAACCAATCTTCAATATGAGCTTCTTTTAGAATACATCCACTGCGTACATACTTATGAGCCAAGAAACTACCCATTTTTCATGTCTCTTAGTAGAATCACATCATAAAAATAGGTCATCACACTTGCACCCAAAGCACGACGCTAAGAACGATCAAACATTATGTGCAAGAAATCCAACTTCACTTCATAGCTAATGCCTGCTCGAGTGAAAACCATGCCTAAAGGATCTTCAAGTCGTTCCATGAAGTCTAGTTTGGTCACCAATTCACCACAAACTTGTATATCATGCAACGAGGGCAATGAGAGTGGCAAAACCTGCAAACCATCCCCACCTTTTGGCTCTACAAGGTCTTCAAGGATTAGTGGATCTTCCATAACCTCATACCATGAAAATAAACACAAACTCCATTCACTTTCATGACATACTTTTACCACTTGCTTAGAAGCTTTAAGCCTTTCTTCTTCCTTATCATCAACATACTAATTTTCACACTGGTCATAAACGGGTTCGCCTTTTAAACCATCACTAGTCTCAAAGACGAGATCATCTTCAAACACTTAATGTGAGAACGAATCAAATTTAGGACGAATATCATCATCATTAATATTCTCATCCTCGCAAGGTTACTCATCATACACGGGAATTCCTTCCAAATCACCTCCAAAGCCTTCATTTGGAGACTAATCTTACACGGGAATTCCTTCCAAATCACCTCCAAAGCCTTCATTTGGAGACTCATCAAAGATTGGCAGGTCTTCAAATTCCTCTTCAACCCCAAAGATAACCACTGTGTTCACTTCACATTTCCAAAAAAAATTCAAAAAGATTATTTCCCCATCTCTCATCTTTCCAATCATTAATCACATTTCTCCCTCTACTCATACCCCTCTCTCCAATTATTATTTTCATTTCTCTCTCTATCCCTCTCTAATTATTACACCTCTCTCCAATTATTACTTTTCCCAAAAACCTATCCAAACACTATCTCAAAAATATTTCTCAAAATATTCTTCTCAAAATTCTCAACCAAACAAAGCCAACATCATCTTCAAGAACACTTTCAAGTTCTTCACTTGGATATTCATCAAAGATAGGAAATTCATTGACATAACCATGTTCCTTCGCCTCTTCAAACACATCTAGAGTGAGGTTCATCTCTCCCTCAAACTTGTCCGGATTGAAGGGTCCATAAGATTGAACAAGGTCATCACCAATGTCGTTCTCCTCCTTGTAGCGAATACTCGATTTAGCTTGGCTATGAGAATCATTAATACCTTCACGAGGTAGTAAACGATGCACACTTTTAATCAAGGTAGCAAGTCGTCTTTTCAACCTATGAAGCACGGATACTCTATTTTGGCCTCCGTATCGCGTACTGTACGCGTATCGGATACGGATACGCTCCGGATACGTATCGGATACGTTATTTAGAGTATCCGGAATTTAAATTTAATTTTTATTATTCGGATACGTTTTGGATACGCTCCGATACGTTACGGATACGCTCCGATACGTTACGGATACGTTATTGTACGTTTCAGATACGCGGGGGCTAAATTTGATATTACTTAAAATCTGTGGGTGGAAACTGTAATTAGGGCTTTATATTAAAATCCCCAAATTGAGAACAGTAGACAAATCCATCGTATTCTGCTCCTCACCCAAATCGATCATATTCTACTCCCGTCGAAGTCGACCAGCCTCCTCCCGTCGTCGTCAGCCACCGTCGTCAGCCGTCGTCGTCAGTCGTTAGCCGTCGTTTGTAAGGTTTCTCCTCTCGTCTTTCTCCCTCTCTCTCTCTCGTCTTTCTCTCCCTCTCTCTCTCTCTCGTCTCTCTCTCTCTCTCCCCCTCTCTCTCTCGTCAGTAGTGTGTATGTATATAATACATATATATACGTCGATTCTCTACGTGTTGTGTTCTTCACCCATCGATTCTATACATATATATAGTTCTATTTAATGCTTTTTTAATGCATATATACTAGTGTTCTGTTTAATGCTATACAGCATACAGTGTTCTATACATATATATGCAGTGTTCTGGAATCTGCTGCTAGTTCTGTTTAATGCTTTTTAAATGCTTTTTTTTTTTTTTCCATAACAGTCTAATGGAATCTGCTGCTAGTTCTGTTGCTGGTAGTGGTAGTTCTGTTGCTGGTAGTTCTGTTTCTAATGAAGGGGAATCGAGGGATCAAAATACAAACAATCCTCTTTGGAGTTATGTTACAAAATTAGAGAAGAGTGAGGTGGGGGGGAATACTTTGTGGCAATGTAATTTTTGCAATGCCGTCAAAAAGAGTTCATACACTAGGGTTAGGGGTCATTTGTTGAAGTTGAACAATGGAATTGGAGCTTGTAAGAAAGTTACAAACCCAGATCTTGCAACTATGAAGAAATTAGAGGAAGAAGCTAAAACGAAAATGAGAGGCAATGCGCCAAAGAAAGTACCTCTACCTCCTACTAGATCAAGTGGTTTTATTCTAGAAGGTTATGAGCCAAAAAAACAAAGAACAAGTGGAGGTAGAAGTGAAACTACATCACCCCTTGAGAAGGAGTTTGATAGGAATAAGCGTGATCAATTGCATGCGGAAATTGCTAGGATGTTTTATTCCGGGGGTTTGCCATTTCATTTAGCAAGAAACCCTTCTTATGTAGAGCTCCTATCAATTTGCCGCAAACAATGCTTTGTCTGGATATTTGCCACCGGTATATAATTTGTTGAGGACGACTTTACTTCAACAAGAAAGGACAAATGTTGAGAGATTGCTTCTACCGGTTAAAGGAACATGGAGAGAGAAAGGTGTAAGCATTGTGAGTGATGGATGGAGTGACTCGCAAAGAAGGCCTTTGATCAACTTCATGGCGGTGACGGAGGGTGTGGCTATGTTCCTTAAAGCCGTTGATTGTTCCGGTGAGACAAAGGATAAGTATTTCATTTGTGAGTTGATGAAAGAAGTGATAGAGGAGATTGGCCCCGACAATGTGGTTCAAGTAATCACAGATAATGCTAAGAATTGTGCCGGAGCGGGTCTTCTCATTGAAGGTTTATATCCTAATATCTCTTGGACACCATGTGTGGTCCACACTCTCAACCTCGCCTTGCAAAATATTTGTGCGGCAAAGAATGTTGAAAATAATCAAGTGACTTATGATGAGTGTTCTTGGATCACGATCATTGCGGATGATGTTTCATTCATCAAGAATTTTATCATGAACCATTCCATGAGGTTGGCTATCTTCAATGAATTCGTTCCTTTAAAGTTGCTCTCGGTTGCAAGCACGCGTTTTGCTTCCGTAATGGTTATGCTTAAAAGATTCAAGCTTCTTAGAGGTAGTCTTCAAAACATGGTTATAAGCTCAAGGTGGAATTCTTATAGAGAGGATGATACGGGAAAAGCAAAGTTTGTGAAAGAAAAGGTGCTAGATGACATTTGGTGGGACTCTATTGATTATATACTTGCCTTTACCTCTCCCATGTATAATATGTTAAGGATTTGTGACACCGATAGGCCTTGTCTTCATTTGGTCTATGACATGTGGGATGCAATGATAGAGAAGGTAAAGTGCGCAATATATAAGCATGAAGGAAAGCGGCATGATGAGATATCTACCTTCTATGAAGTTGTTCACACAATTCTCGTTGATCGGTGGAACAAGAACAACACTCCACTTCATTTCCTAGCACATTCCTTAAATCCAAGGTGACTTCTAACTTCACTTCATAAATAGTGTGAACATTATGTACTCTCTTAAGTCTTAATCATAAACTAAAATTCAACTTTTCTTTGTATTACATAGGTACTATAGTGATGAATGGCTTCATGAGGGTCCTAGTAGAGTGCCTCCGCATAAAGATATTGAGGTTGCACGAGAAAGAATGAAATGCATGAAAAAGTATTTTCCTAATTCGGCGGATCGCACAAGGGCTAACTTGGAATTTGCCAATTTCTCAAGCAAGGCGGGAGAGTTTGAGGATAGTGATTCCATTCATGATCGGTATGCAATGGACCCTAAGAGTTGGTGGGTTAATTATGGTGCAAGTGCGCCTTTGCTTCAAAGCATAGCCTTAAAGCTACTTGTGCAACCTTCTTCATCATCATGTAGCGAGAGAAATTGGAGTACTTACTCATTTGTGCACTCGGCTAAAAGGAATAAGATGGCTCCAAAACGTGCGGAAGACTTGGTTTACATTCATAGCAACCTCCGCCTCCTATCAAGAAGATCTCGGCAATACATGGAAGGACAAACGAAGATGTGGGACATTGCCGGAGACGCTTTTGATTTATTTGAGGATGTTGGAGAGCTTGGAATTGCACAACTCTCTCTTGATGAACTGGAGTTGGAGGCCGTAATTTTTACGGACGATGGTGATGACGGTGAAATTGGCGATGAAGCAATGGAAGTTTAGCGAAATAGAACGATGATTGTAAATTTGTAATAGTTGGCACTTAGGCAATATTTTGGATGGAGAAGGCCAATCTTTTGACTTTTGATGATGTTAATTGCTCTTTTGTTTTTGAAATGGTGGACTTGTGTAATGGAATTTTAGGAATTAAAATATATATATAATATTTTATTTTTATATTTTTATATTCAACGTATCCCCCAACGTATCGTATCCGACTTTTTGGAAAAATCACGTATCCGCGTATCCGTATCGTATCGTATCCGTATCTCGTATCCGTATCCGTGCTTCATAGTTTTCAACAATAATTGCACCTTATCATTCAAGATAGCAATTTGTGTACTCAACTCTTCAGTCTCATTCCTAAAATGATTTTGATTGCCAAAGTTATCAATTCCATCACCTTTATTCACCATAAATGCCCCTACCACGATCTCCTCTTCTACCTTAACCTCTGTAAGCCATATTTCAAAACCAACAATCAATTCAACCTCAATTATGCAAAACTCAACAATTGCGACCCTAAACTTCAATAAATCACACGCAATCAACATGAATAATCTAAAATAATGACAAACCCGCAACAAACAGCATCAAGATTGCAGCAAACTCAATGAAATTGAACCTAAAATCGCAGTACAAGGGCTGAAATCACTGGGTCAACTCGAAATCACTGATTTGAGTAGCAAACATAGAGTTTCGAGTGCAAAAACCCAGATTCGAGTACCACACAACATGATTCGAGTCCAACCGAAGGTTATTCGTACCTTACTTGAGGGATTCAAACACCATAAGGAAGCTAATCAATTGGTTCGAGTTATTCGAAGGTTGTACAATCCCTAATTAGTTAGGCTGATAACCTAGGCTGCATTGAGAACCATGACGAACTCTCACCGACATCTACCAAAGTCTTCTTCATCTAGTTGCCACTTCCCCCAAAGGATGACCCCACAGAGGTCTGAAACCTTTGGGCCACACGCCAATCCTCTCGTGACAGTAATGGTGGGGGTAATCTAGGGTTAAGTTTTTTCATTTGAATAGTAATATGATAAATAAGTGGGGTGCGATCAGTTTCTTCTTCGGTCTTTATTTCAGTGGCATTCAGTGATTGGCCAAACATTTTCGAAGATTAATTAATAGTTTTCTTTGAATTGCTAATACTGCTATCAAATTGGGCGGAATCGGATTCATGAACGGACAGCCCATTTCTTGAGTTAACAGGGTATACCTTAAACTTAGACCTTGGTTTCGAAGGTTGAGATGGAGTGTCCTTTTTTGTGTTTTTCTTATGAGTCCTCAGAACCTGCCTCCATACATATATATATAATTTTGTCGTGTCTCCCGCCGTGTCCGTGTCCCTTTTTAAGAATTACCACATCCTGTGTCCTTGCCCGTGCTACATAGGGAACCACCATATGGTTAAAATCTTTCCTTTTAGAGACAAGAGATCGATGTGGTGTACATATTTGTGACGATAATTTAGGCTGTAGGTTGGGATGATAGTTACAATTTTTATCCTTCATAATTAAAATTGGGGCGGACTGAAAAAGGTTCGCTCAAACGACTTGTGCTTAGGCTTAGTTTTCCGTTTGATTTTAGCAACTCAATTGCTAAAATCAACCATGATTTTAGCAAATGAGTTCAGGTGCTAAAATCATAGTTATTTCAAATCACAAAATTAAGTGGTTCCGTTTATCGTTTTTTGATTTTTTTCACACCGAATTAAAGTACACGAGGAGTACTTTAATTTGGTGCGAAAAAAATCGAAAAACGATACACGGAACCACTTCATTTTTTGATTTCAAAATCATGATTTTAGCACCTGTTAAACTCGTTTGCTAAAATCATGGTTGATTTTAGCAACTAAGTTGCTAAAATCACACGAAAAACTAAGCCTTAGTTCACAGACACATGTCTTGGTCACCAAAGCCTTGCCTTTGTCAAGTCACCTCGCCTAAAACCCCCCGGGCACCGCAAGTGAGCATTGATGTGCCTTGGGCCTATGAGCGCCATCTATAAATCCACAGAGAATCATCTAAAAATACAATACAATGTAACCAATTTGACCTGTGTTAGGCATTTCATGAATACCCCTTCTTGCTTTGCACCCAACATACATACAATTGAGGCATGTTTTGAATTACCTTTCAATCTTAAGGCACCTTCAAGTCTCGTATAAGCATTCTTTTGATGCCTCTTTATAAAAGATAGAAAACAATAATATTGGCACAAAAGAAAGACAGAACAATTCTTAGCTATCTGCTTGCAGAACACATGAACAATGGTTCACACAACGACATCGTCAATTCCTAACAACCAAGAACATCCACCAAGGAACAGGAAAAACAAAACCATAGTCTGGTCAAGGATTGAGTGTGACATACGACAAAAGCTTTTCAGTGTTATCACCGTAAACAAATTTTCCAAACACACAACCCATGGGTTAAATTTCCTTTCAAATTGTTGTCAATAAATGAAACACCTTTAGACTCCGCCTTAACAAAAAGACTAATAAAACAGGACCACCCACTACTGAATAACAAAGGGAAGTATTTATGAACTCTCTTTTTTACCAATGTATGTTCAATCTTCTAAGTATGTGACAAAACCACCTCAATCTATTTTTCTCGAATTATCTTTAACTAGTACTAGATCTATCTCCAATTCAAAGGTAGACGTTTCCACAAAGTTCTGCATCTTATATTTTGAAAAAATAACGTATGCTCCACTCCGTGTCATGTCGTATCCATGTCCCATGTCTCATGTCCATATATGTGCTTCACAACTAAATTAAAACAAACCAAATCAAGAGTAACAATCCGGCAACACGGTTCTTCGTTTTCTCCCACTCAGCTCTGTCAAGAATCATATAACCTAACCAAACCAAATAGAATCTCAGGTCCCCACAAAGTAATGTCAGTGTCAAAGCTAATATATGTGGTTAGAATTTTATGGATTTCTATCCACTTGTAACAACATCCCAATGTAAATTTATGTTTTCTCTTACCCCCTAATCCCATCAACATGTCACTCTTATTGACGAACAAAGAATCTACTTTCAGTAGTTAGTTTTTTTCTTTATTACCAAAGTATGTGACCAAACTACCTTAGTCCATTTTTTCAAAACTCTTCTATTATTCGTGCCCCTTTAACCTACGATTCTCTTCTAATTCTATCACAAATCATCATACCGTCTCATCTCGGCTACACTAAGTCTATACTCATGTATTAGGTGATCCAAAGAAAACACAAGCATGTTCACAGGTATGGAGAAACAAGTATAATGCAGGAACGTAATCCCTTTCCCATTTATAAGTTTCGGAAGTTGTTGCTGAGTCAATACAGTGCAATAGGAACATACAAATGATTCCTAGATTATGTCAGACACAGCTCAAATGAGTAATCTCACAATCGACCATAAACATCACGAACAACCATAATCACTGGTAAACAAACGACTGATTGTCCATGACACACACAATTTCATGCTCTGACTTAGATGCATATGGAAATAATTCCCAGGTTTCATTAAACCTATATATAAACAAAAGACGCTATGCTAACTATGATGAAGACAAGAATGAGCGGTGCCGAAACGTGAGAGAATATATAACTTCAAAAACACACATTTCTCATAACTTACCCGCTCAAAATCTTCACAGCTTCCTTCATCGCATGAAAACTCATTTTCTTGACCTGTCCAACGGCTCAAAATGTTTAGCACCCACACAACATAAAGCACACAACATGCGCAATAGCAGTCCTCCAATTACATAGTGGAACAATCAAATTCAACAGAACATCTGTTAACAAAGAAATCTAACAAATTATAGTGGGTCAGTTCACAATGTGCTTAGGTTCTTGGAACTGGGACATGTCAATGCCAACATAATTGTTGAAGGCAGTAACGAGATGATGGTGGACGAATACAAGAGTTGGTGGTTGATGAATGGCAGTATCTGTGGTCAGGATCATTTTTTACAGACGTACAGACATGGTACAAATGCTAAAATACACATTACATGGAGTGAGGTCAAGTCAGAATTACGGTTGACTCAAAACACAAGCGTCAAGAACAAGAAGTTTCATCATGAAACCACCACCAGTCCACAACCACAATTTACGAGAATTTGCTTTCAATTGACAGCAATCATGAAAAACAAACTAAAAATCATTTGAATTTTACAGAATGAGATTGTATACCTCCAACTTGTCTTCTTTAGCCCTATGATTTTTCGGAAGTATGCGGAATTCCTCTGTCAAACGGACACACTCTTGAACATTCTCAGGAGACACAAAGTCAAGTGCAACCTTTATGCATGACTGCAAAAAATTTGAAGACGGAAAATTAGAAAACCATTTCGGAAATGTATGCAAATACAGAACAGATTCACAGAGCAGAGAATTTGAACCACGTGAGCTCTCTGTAAAAACCCTAGCAGAACATTGAATAGTAAAGATAGATATTCCCAACTTGGTTACTTGACATTTAGCCGGTCTTTCAGGTTAAGAGGAGAATTGCAGTTCTGAAGGCTTGTTGACGCAATTTTAGGGACAGAACCGGGACAGGTAGAGTGGGTTTTCGCCCAAACCAACCTGCTCCCATAGCAAACTCCTCCCACCACCCTTCCTAAACATGACCCTTAACCCCATCCCCGTTCAAGAACATCCTCTGTCAGCCTGGCTTAAGGCTACTGTAGAAATAAATGAGAGTTGAAACAGAGCATGTGGAAGATACCAATATCCATATCATACTGGGTATGCACTGCTGCAAATAAACAGGGCTGAGCCCAGTCATGTCATCAAGTGATTGAGCTCAGCTAGTTCAAAATTAGATGAGCTTGAGCCAAGTTGAGCTACAATAATCAAGCTTGAGCTCATTAGTGTTTAAAAACTCAATCTTGAGTCAACAAAACTAATAATAACCAGCCCCAGCCAAAAATCTTCAAGGAACATTTTGCAAAATCGTGGAAATTATTATGTAGGTCACCAAATTTTAATTTTGCAACTACATTTCTAGGCCTTGCGAGCCTGCTCGAGCCAAAGCTTTCGCTAACTTGAGCTTAGCTCTTTTACGAAACCAGCCTTAGAATTTGTCTCGAGCTTGTTTGCCAACATAACAAGCTAAGCTCGAACGAGCCCTTGTTGAGCTGAGCGGAGCTCATTAACGGCACAGTTCAGTTGCAACCCAAGGTACTGCATCTCAATTTAACAATGTACCTGCAACACGAGGAAGTCACCCAACCTTAGACAACGAAGGTCCTTTCCACTCACCAATTTTTACCGAAATCCTCCAGCCACCAAGTCCCAGAACCTTTAGCATAAATGCTGTTCCCAAATGCAGATGAGGATAGAATGCAGTTTTGGAGTTACAGATGGTGTGGCAATAGGGCACACAAAGGGCTTTCCCATTCAAGTTCTGCAAGACAATGGCTATGGAGGCTCAAAGACAAACCATTAGTAGAGGTGTTGTGTAGGCGGAGTCTTGAAAATTCTCTTCAATATTGGGAAGTGGGAACTGAAGCAGTTTTAGAAAACATTTATTCAACCATGAGGTAAGCGGGCTATTGGCAGAGCAGAGATCGAAGGTTTGCCTTCTTTCACGTTGTGTCCTATGAGAACACTTTGGTTAAGCAATTCAATATCATTAGCTAGAGTGGACAAACCCTTCTAACAACTCAAACTTGTTTTTAGAAATTTGCTATGGTCAGGGTAACAGGGAAGGTGGCCCCCAAACTTGGATTCTCTTATTAAGCTGTAGATTTCTTAAGGGGATTTGACGGGCCTGTCCACTTTTTTGCCCAGATTAAATCTGGTCTGTGTGGTTATGAAAAAACATGGAAAAGGATTGCAAAAGATTTCTCAACCAAAATGCCCCTGCCAAACTCACACCCTGGGCTACACCATCTGAAGCTCTCTTTGGAAAAGATTTCTCACCAAAATACCCCTGCCACACTCTAACCATGGTCTCTCTCTCTCTCTCTCTCTCTCTCTCTCTCTCTCTCTCTCTCTCTCTCTCTCTCTCTCTCTCTCTGAGCTCATATCTCCTACCAACTTTTCTAGGGTTTTTCTCCCTTTAAAGGAGATGTTCTCAACTTCTTCTTGAACGAGGTAAAGAATTTCACTCGATGTGATAAACAGCAGTGATGGAAAGTGGTAAGAAAGGGAAAAAAAGAATTTCACTAGTTTCAGGTAATCAAGTTCAATAGATCACAGCTACTGAATTTGACTAGTTACAGGAAATGAAGTTCACTAGTTTCAACTAGTGAATTTCATTACTTGAAACTAGTGAATTTCAGTAGATCATAGCTGGTGAATTTCACTAGTTCAGAATCAACTTGAAGAATCAATTCAACAAGATTATCGAATCTATGTGCAACAAATCAATTCAATGATCAACGAGAACCATCTCCCAAAATCCCTATATAGGCGCGAAGAGAATGATCAACAAGATTCTCGAATTTATGTTTCGAAGAGATTGAACAAAGCATGATCAAACTTAAGGCATCAGTATAAGTTCACCTACCGCCTTAGACTTGCACGTAATTAACAGATCGCTTAATCCTCGGTTATCGACAGTTTTTTGGACTGGCCCATAATTTTCTGACTTCTTAAACCATTAGTTCGAGCAGATCTTTTCGCACTTGTGGCCGCCCTTTTTGAGGGGCTTAGTACCCTACTCCAAATAAAGTTTCCCTCCCTAGCTGCTCTCCGGTGTACACCGTTAGGAGTGTTCGGACAAGCTAGGTTTTGAAACAAACCCATCACCTCAACTGATTAGCTCGAGTTGAGGAATGACTAATGGATTTCAAACCAATTATTCTTCATAACAAAAAAAACCAGTGTTATTTGGTTTGCAGGCAAGTACGGGGGGCGAACGCTGACAAGGGGGCAGGGGGCGAAAGAGTGGAGGGAAGAATCGATCTGGAATTGTTGTTGATGGCTGTCTCGCCTCTGACGCATGCTTCATGGGGTTTAGAGAGGGCCGCGCGCGCGCCGCGGGGGGGGGGGGGGGGGGGGGGGGGGTGTAGATTAGATAAGAGATCGGCATTTCTCGGACGAGCGAAGGAGAGAGAAGCAAGTCATCCCCAGAATCACAAGAGAAAAATTACATTTAGTGGTCAGTGTGTAGTCTCCACACTGCAAAAGTTTGAAACAAAAAGAGAGATAAGACGAAGGAGTTGACTAACCTATACATGGGCACAAAGGAGTATATACCTACCAATATCAAGTGGAGTTACATATACTAAACCCAACGAAACCCGGTCCCCAAATGTAAAGGTTCAGTTTTGCCGTCAAAATAAGGGGGAAGAGCAATTGCAAATTGTCCGGACAATCTGGGTAGGCCCGGTTTGAACGGTTTGGCAGATCTTTGCACAACCCTAGTGATACCGTTATCGGGGGGGGGGAAATAAAAACCCCACATAAGAAGGTGGAAAAAAACTTCCCACCTGAACAGGAGACCCAAACTATCCAACTTACCCACCTCTTCCAGATGCATGATTGCAAGCTTCCTAGAATGAAGAACAAGAAGTAGAATTGTAATATCATAATCTTCCTACTCTGTGGAGTTGAGGTTCAAGAACTAAAGATTGTAGGACACACAGCATACAGATAGTTGAGATCCACGGGCTAAATCTTAAGGAACCATGAGTCATTCAAGTCATCTTCAGAAGATTGTTCTGTTTTCTTCCCCTAATTCAGTCACTATTGATGTTGCAGGACAAATCACGATTACCCCGTCGTACTTTAAGCAGTTTTCAATGACCCCTCCATGAAACTGGCCACTTGCACCCCCTGAACTATAAACTGAAGTGAGACAGTGCATGGCCGGAGGTGTCAAAAAGACTAGCCATTGTATTTTAGTTTTTAGCACGGATATGCAAACCGAATCTTCTTGCAAATGAAAACAGAAGAACATGACATTCCAACTACCAGTGAAAGTAGAGAGATAAAAAACGTAATATCTGGAAAACTAAAGGGACGGTCTATTCCAACTTCAATAGCGGAACGACTATGTCACAGGTGAGTCCATCTTTGCTGACTAATCCATTTCTATGCCTATAGATAAGGAAACAAAACCAGAGATTTTTTTGGACCTTTTGGTTGACTATATCTTTCGATGAAAATGCCTGGCTGGCAGACGAAAACAGTGAGAAAGTCCTCACCCTAATTAGCCTCTACATATGCTTTGCATATTGACGATCCATGTCGTGCCCTCCTTTCCTCAAATCCTAGCCATTACAACCCGATTCGTACAGGGTAACGGCAAACTCTTGGTCTGTGTTTCAGATCTGAGATTGAACAGCTCTGAACCTTCAGATCCCGAGTGTGCTTGGCATGTTACCGAGCTGCACTAAGTAAGAGACTTGCTTTGTTAATTTCACATATATAGTGTCCCAGACTGATTCGATTTACCAGAAGTAGCAAGTATTGATCTTATGTACTTTCTAGCTTAATCTATTTTTCAGGCTCGGATCAAACTTATCCTGGCCCTTTTAAAAATTCAAATGATCATTCTTGTTTAGAGTCTTTTTAAGAGGTGAAGCATATTTTTCGGGACTAGATCACCTAGATTTAAAATGGGTCCCATCAGTACTAATTTTCGGAGACTTGTTCGTGTAGTTTTGTCACTTTGTAGAATTTCAGAAAGTCAAAGATAATCTAAATTACCTTCAGATTTCGAACTTGATGGGGACAACCAGCTGGTATAAACACTGCATCTCCAAGTTTTTGCACAAAAGTCCACGGCTCAATTCCTTCAATGAAAAGGAGAAAAAGAAAAAGAAAAACTTCCATGAAACAAAGGAACTGCAATTACTACTCTAAGAAACATTGTTCAAAGCATGAAAACCAACCATATTCCTCCTTGAGCTTTCTTTTGTGCTCCAGCGTCAAATAAAATGTTTGGTCATGAATAGGGTGTACCACCTAAAACATAAAGGAAATCATATAATTTCAAACTCTGGCAATGATACCGGATATCAACAGCAACTTCTCAACAAAGATTTAGACAAGTGAATTAAGGTGCCATTGAAAACAAAAATTTACAGCCAAAAACTACGCATCTCATTAGAGAGAATGCATCTCATGCATTTCACCTATTAGTTTTAAAAGTTTGGAAGACGAACGAAGAGGGGAGGTTGAAGCACCAAGTTTACGATGCAAGAGGTAAGATGGTTCACATTTGCCACCATTTTTGGGTCTCCCCAATAAACCACATTTCTTAGATACATAATACCCCTTTCCTTGTATATTTATAGCCAAATAAAGATAATACAATATGTCTACCTGTGGTATTCAAATGTAATGGTAATAACCTGCTGCAATGGAGAACAATAAATATGCCGGAATTCACTGAAGTGTCTTATAAGATATTCCTGTAACTTCGGAACATCTTGTCTTCGGAAGATGTCCCAGACAGCACCTCCATCTGCATCTTCCAATCCTTCGAATTCCTTCCCGAAAGATGCGTCCTCATTGCTATCCACAACTTTAACTTGATCACCCTTCGCCTCTTCATTTGCTTCAGAAGCTTCAGACATACTTTCCTGGACAGTAGGGACCATCTGAGTCTTATCCTCTCTCACTTCTTCCATTGTAGTAGTAGAGTATTCCCGGAGTCCGTGACAAGAATCTGGCTCACTAGTGCATCCTTGGGCATCAGACACATCTATTTCAGAATTTTTTCTGATTCTCTCACCACCGACAGTATTCTCCAATATTTGAGAATCCATAACAGCAGTTTCAAAACTGACTTTCTTCTGATTCCTCACCAAGCATACATTACATTTTCCATTATTCCTCTTTCTACACTGGACACTTATCCCTCTCCCTGAGTAGGTACCACAAACACTATCGTCATTGGCTTCTTCCATTGCACCCCCCAAATCTTCCGCCTTATGTTTTGATGAAAACTCGTGGTCGCTTAACACAGATACACCATTTTCATCATGTTGCTGACAAGCTGTGGCAACAATTCCTTCAGTAGCTTCACAACCCTTCTGGATACCACGACAATAGCGTTCACCCTCTCCAGGAGTACCATGCGTCCCACCAGAATCAGAGGTGCATACTTGTGAATGGATAAATAATTCAGCAGTAGAACCTGTGTCCAGCTTCATTTCAGAGGAAATTGGAACATCAATCTGTATACACTGTGACACACACTTCTCCTCAACTATTCGGTCCAATATCTGACCATTTCCAAAAATTTCCCTTTGATCCTGGGCAATATGCTTTTGCTTTATCTTCTGCATATTGGCAAGCTGTTCCTTTTTAAGAGTCAAAGTCGCAGTATGAGTTAAGACATTCACCTGAAACAAAGAGCTCGAATATCAGACGTTTTACATGGATGTGAAATAGTAATTTTATAATTTCCTTAATACAATCGATTTCAAGTACTTCTAAATAATTCACAACACAGGATCCGTGGCAACTAATCGGCATGGATCCAGCAATGGTTCACGGTCCAGAGACTGGAAATGTCAAAATTGTATATTGTCAACCACAACTTGCCCATTAATCAAGTTAAACTAGGTAGTGCATAAAAACGCAACCAGTTACTTTACCTAATTACATGTTCCTTTAAAAAGTAGGTTGTCCTTACCAGTACTTAAAGAAAGTGTTTGCCATTACATGTAATATGCGAAAGCAAACAACGATATAGCACCTTCTTTCATCATTGTTTATCCAAATCCAAAAACCTCCATATAATCTTGAACGACAATTCAGATCGCCATTAAGAACAACTCTCCATTGCATATGCCATGTTAATCCACCCCAGTTCCTAGAGGAAAGAATGATGATTAATAGAATGGTAACTTCCTATTTCAAGAGCATGAGCAGTAATTAGATTTTGCATCTCTTCACATGACACTAATTCAACTGACGTTGTTATCCCAATTTCTGTTACCACTTCCACATATGTCATCTCAGCACAACAGGGCACTAATAAGAACTGACATTCTTACTGACAAGAAAAATTGATAAGAATGGCAATCCATACTGAACTGATGTATCGATAACAACAGCAGTTCTTGCTCAAACAAATTGGCTCCGATGCAGCGCACAGGTGACAAACCGCCCAACAGAAGACTATTCTAGGATCTAAGCATCAGGGCAACTATAACTTTTATGCGGGCCATAGAGCCACCTCCGTTTTCTGGAATTCAGAGGAGCTGTAAAATATGTCTCAACTCGAAAAACATTAGAAGTTTCAACTTAAATCTCTAGACTAGCAACCTATTTATCTAGTTATGTATGTTACTACAAGGATTTCAACTTCTCGTAAAGGTTCTACCACAACAGGCCTCAGTTCCCTGCAGAGTGGGATATTTCTAAAACATAAAAAGAGAACAAGTTTGTGGATCGATCTTTCACAAACCAGCCCTGATCAAAATTGAAACGTAAGGTTCCAACCATGTCGAAGTCAAAAGCTTAGTAATCTAGATACAGGGCCATTCTATCTCCAATAAGTCAACAAGAAAATCCAAGCAGCCACTACCTAAAAAAATTTGCAACAGTGAATTATATTGAGGTATACAATGAATAAAGCATACCGCATCTGACATATCGCAGTGAAGCTTAGTGACAGAGTCCCCACGACCCAGCTCCTGAGCAACTCCATAGGCAATATACGTTTTTGGTCCCAAGTCTGGCTTCAAGGATTGCTTGGGTAATTTGGTGGCGAGATTTAGAAAGCCGTCGCGAGGATGTGTATACTGTTTAAATGGCAAGCAACCGATGAACTCAGCGTTATGCCGAGGCAAGCGTTCCTCAAATAAGCTCGATGGGGGCCAGTCTTTCAGCTTAAGAATCTGAGGCCACCCTTTACTATCAAATGAACTATCCAGGTAGTCTTTAAAGAATTGATGGATGTTAACCTCAACCTGCATTTTCTCAAAAAATAATCAACATAAACAAGAGCCAATAAAGATTTACGCAGAAGATACAAAATGCAAAGGGTAATTCATCTACAAGGAAAGTCAAACAATCAATAGAGGTGCACATTTGCCGTTGGTCTCCATTAGTTGTGTTATCACTTATAGATAACGACTCACTTTTGCACAGTTAGTGTTTTGCGTCAATTATTACATTTCATTACCTCCATTCTTCGTCAGTGATTTTCTTACCACGAACTCTCATCAATGTCTTTCACCACGCAATAGCCTCCATTACAATCTAAACACGAAAAAACAAAGCAAAGAAAATTTCTAAAATTGCCGATAGCACGTGTCAGTCGCATAACCCATGGGTAAAAGGAACTCGATTTTTTATTTACCCAATACAAAACTAGAAGCACAAGTGTATGGATGTGCATATATGTACATGTGCGCACATGCCTACGTACTATTTCTGCGCTGAAAAAAACTAATAGGTCAATTGCCTTTATTTGTTATTTTGCCTCATATCTATACATACAGTTTCGATTATCTATATGTAACTAACACAATTAAGTAAATCAATTATCGGAAGAGGAGAGTATAGATGATCTGTCATTTCACAAACTTGAGATCAGGGAAATATAAAGCATTGTGATAATATATAAAGCATTGCGAATTATCAAGGAAAATATCACTTGGCAATTTGGAAAGTATGTCCTGCAACTACAAATTACAGCTTGAAATATTAGTGATGGAGGTGTCAAATGTCATCAAATTACCAATGAGTCAAACAACCAAGTTATCCTTTCGATCATCAAAAAAGAACATAGATTAAAAAAATAAAAAATAAAATAAAAAAGAAGAAGAAGAAGATCCAAAAAGAAGTGTAACGAGTTCTTGCCCTACTGGTTTTTGGTAGTCTTGCTAGTCGCTGCAAAAGGCATTCAATCATCTTTTCTATTCCGGATATTTTCACTTGGGATTTCATCTATAATATCGCTTCATCCATGCACAAGTCATTACGTAGTCTACAATTTATCATGAGTATAATTTTTCAGGATTATCCCCCAGTGAAACCAAGACAACTAGTTTGTATGTATATGAAATTATTATTTTTTTAAATGGAGAAGAAACTTTCATTCATCACAAGGATAAAAGTGTGTACATATACGCCCACCTTCGTATGACGGATCCCACATATGGGCTAAGGTGTAGGACTCCCATTTCCTGATGGAATGTTGATGATCCGAATTGTTCAATGTGTTTAAAACATATTTTTAAGGGTCTCCACGAGGAATCAACAAAAAAATGACCGGGAAGGGCTTGATCCGAGGAGTTTTTCATAAATGTGCTTATGAAAAACTGCTCGGATCAAAGCCCATAAAAACACACATTTATGAAAAAGTGCTCGGATCAAACCCTTCCCTGTCATTTTTTTGGTGATTCCTCGTGGAGACCCTTAAAAACATGTTTTAAACACATTGAAGTGATTGAACGATTTGGATCATCAAAATTTGGCCGGGAAATATGAGGTCCGCATTTTAACAAAACGAGGGATCCTCGTTAGATCGTTTAGTGTATATGTATGTATGAAATTATGAAAGCAATGTTCTAAAAACCGTACCACATTGGCCAGCTAGTGCTCCGGTCTGGACTGGACAGAAAACTGGTTTATTATCAAAACAATCTTAGTTTTCAAGAACCGACTAAACCAGACCGGGTAACAATTGAACTGGAACCCTGGTCACGTTAATGCCTTATGTTTTGAAATAATAGCAGGCAGTGAGCATAGGACAACTGTCTCAACCAGACCAGCCTCGAATGGCTCATCCAGCTTAAGCACCTGCTACATGCCTACATCCAAACATTCTACACTCTTACCAATTTTATACATTTCATTGTTGCCTTAAGTCTACTTTCCTACCTATGTTCGATTCCTTTTCTCGAGAGGAATGGTTGAAGCCGCTCAACTCAACTACTCTTTTACTTCAAATGATGTGGTCTTCATTTTCATTTCGTATATTTTTAATGTAGGTCATTATTTGTATAAGTTAGATTTCTTTATTAAACTGCCATACTGGTTGGCATATCCTTGTGAAGTATTAAACAAAAAAAAAAAGACCTCCCATGGTCAGCCATTTCTCAAACCAAAAATTAGCTTTGCCATTTCTCAACTAAAATCTTGGCACAAGAATGGCAAAGCCACATCAGCAATCATGGATTGCTATCTTTTCTTCTTCCATATCTCTATGCAATGATTCAGGTGATCAAAACGCCACGGGCTCAGGACGATTTAAGGTACAACAAATGACTTGCGAAAAATTGGAGCAACTCTACCAAATCTTGACAAAATAGCACTGAAACAAGCCAATTAACATATTTGGCTATAAAAAAATGGTTCAAACCCATGGAGAGACTTACAAAGTCCTAAGAAAATAATCAAATAGGAAGACACTCATCGCCACGATCAGATTCATTTAGCATCTAGTTAACGTGCAGTACCAATGTAATAAAAAAATAAATAAATAAATAAATAAAACAATAAACTGCGGGAAAAAAAATGTAGAAAAAAACTGACCTCGCACCAATCCAAACAATTAAGTGCAGTCACATTTAAATGCTGGCCGTGTTTTTGATTTGTTATCTGACGGAATGCACGCCACATAACCATCGGTTCCCAACTCAAACCAGAAGTAGTTTCAAGCACGTTTCCAACAATCACAGGCTCACCATTACGCCAATGCCACTGAAAATGTTTCAAATCCTCACACTGGATATCTCTGGCAGCTGGACAGAACAAATAGTTGTCAGCAGAATCTTCTCGAGAAGATGCTTTCCTTAAATTTTTATTACACACGTCAACTTCACTAGCCTCATTGGAACAGGGGCACACCAATGAAGAGCTTTCAGGCTCGTCAGTAAGGTCACTTGTGTTGGCTATCTCTTCTGCCTGCATCAACAACATAGTGACCTCATCATTTGGGAACATACACTTCAATTCCAAGTTGCCACCTCCGCAACCACCCATGTTTACCGGAGGACAAGGAATGCTACCATTTTCATTGGCTTTCCACTCAAATGCTAACTTAACATCATCCCCGCAGCTAGGCCCGACAGGTATATCCTGATTTTCTGTTTTCATTAAAGACGGCAAATGGCTACCCTCAAGGTCCTCACCACTCTTCTTTTCAGGGTCCTCGCCACTCTTCTTTTCAAGATCCTCACCACTCTTCGTTTCAGGATCCTCACCACCCTTCCTTCTAGTGACCCGACCAACCTTCCTTTTCGGGGGCCCACCATGCAAGGACTCCAGTCCATTGTCAACTCCACCATACAAGTACTCCAGTCCATTGTCAATGTACTTCATGATAACTTCCTCCTCACCTCCCTGTAGGTTGCCCTCACGGAACTCCCGGCAACAAATAAGACACAGGTCATAAGAACAGCGAGGACAGCTTCTGTGGAAGTCAACGATAGAAGTTTGGCAATTGTTGCTGCACAAAACATGCAATGTCCTCAAGTCATCTACAAATAATGGAAACAGCTCGAGCATAACTAATTAGTTCCTAACAACCTACCAATATGCACGCTCATTGTCACTGCATTCAGCATCTTGTACCTTAAGGTCTGACAATGGTAAATCTGCTCATGCAAACAATAAAATATCAAACTGATAAAGAATATATCAAGGTTTAATTTTAATTCAGGGTAACATTGAAACATCAGACTTCCCATCACTAGATACACCAACTCTTTGAATTTGATAAAAGGACAAGAATTATGATGGTCGGCGATCCAAATTACTTTAATAATTTCTCATATAATTCAATTTCATTAACTAAAGTCCACCTTCAAGAATATTGACAAGATATGGATGCATACACCAAACAAAAATAAGCTCTATAATTACAAGGATGAGTTTTTCCAAGGCCAAAACCCTATAACATTACAACTAGTACAAAGGGGGGAAGGCCAAAACCCTGTAATATTGCAATCGTCATACTATATTGCAATATGATTCAAATGCTGGCGAGTGCAGCAAAATTTCACAAGAAGTTTTTGGCACCGTGGCCAAGGACTTTTTTTTCTAAAGGAAATCTAGATATTTGAATCAG